>WBZZ01000755.1:0-137500 GCA_019918135.1 Paulinella micropora
TTGTGCCGTCCGGAGGTAGGGTGCGTGATACGGTCCAGCCGGGCAGTACGTCTTAGCTTTCCCGGGGAAACGACCGTAAGCGCCAATTTGGCGCCAAAATCTACGTGCGCAAAAAGAAAATCCCACACAGACGCTCGGCTGGGCCGCCGTGAGGAAGACGCCCTCGCCCTCCCTCTCACTCTCGTCGCCCCTCCCACCTTTGTCCTCTGCTTACTTCTCCCCCCCTCCCCTCGTTTTTTGTTTGCGCGTGCAAACGCGTTCCAAAAACAGACGTTCCATTTCTAGCGTCCATGGACTCCGGTGCTGGGGATCAGCTGTTTGAAGCTAGTTACACAGGCGCGGACGTCGTGGGCTGGTACAAAGGGGAAACTATACGCTGCGGTGACCGACGCAATAGAAAGCCTGGCTATTGAGGTCACGCAACAGCAGGCCATCGTTGAACGCTTAGACTTCGTTCCGAACCGGCAAAAGAGCCGGTTCAGAAACCATTCCGGATTGGATTGAAATCTAGGAAGGCAACCCCCCCCCCTGAGACCGGCAAGCAGTTGGAAGAGAGAAAGGACAGCACGCGGCACATCCTCCTCCCTCCTCCCCTCCTTCCCCCTTTCTATACCCCCCCCCTCCCCATCTGTTCCCTTTGTTGTCGGGCTAATTTTTTTTCTTCTTTTCATATTTTTCTGACCTTGCGCACGGTAGCCGAGCATGGCGCGGACAGGGCGCAGTCGGGGGTAGTGAGCCCCTTGTCCTGGCACATTGACCATGGGGGCGGTATTATTTACCGCAGGGTCGCGCCAGAAGCACGGTGCTCTGCTCCTAGTTTTCAGTAACCCCCAGGTGTAAGGCCATCGAGCTTGGATGATGCAACGTATTCTTTTTTGCACTCTCTTGGCGCGCGAGCAGAGCACAGACGGTGCCGGCTAGGGTTCTAGCATAGGCTACCGCAGCAACATAACGTGGGCCGGATGCCGCGACAGCCTGAGGGTGCTGTTTCAATTGTTAAGTTGTAATGCCTTGTCGAGTTTTAATTCAGCGTGGACTTTTCTTGCACTTTCTTAACGCCCCCGGCCCCTTCCTCTCTCCACTGAGCTCAGTGCCAAGATTACAACTTTGTCCTGGATTTTTTAATTCTTTTTTGTACACCGGCGAAGCGCCCCTGCCCCTCTCCTGCTCTCGCTTTCGATTCTCAGAACAGGGAGCGGGAGAGGAAAAAGGCAGGGGCCGCGCCAAGAAAACGTAATTTACGCTGAATTAAAGCTCGACGGTCGTACAATCGGACACTGAAAACTAAGAGCAGAGCACCGTGCTCCAGCACGACCTGCGGCGAATGGTACTGCTCCGTGGTCAATGTGCCAGGAGGACAGGAGCCTTACTACCGCCCGACGGTACCCTGTCCGTGCCGTAGCTCGGCCACCGTGCGCAATGTCAGAAGAATATGAAAGGAGGGAAGGGGGGGGAGAGTATGAATTGTCTAGTCCCTCGTCTGAGGATCGGGAGCTAGAGGGAAGGGAAGGGTAGGGGCGCGCTTTGCCGGTGTACAAGAAAAATCGCGCGAAAAGAATTTACTAAAAGAAAAAATTTTAATCTTGGCACTGAGAATGTGTACAGGGAAGGGCGGGGTGTGCTCTCCATCTTTGTCCCCTCTTTCGTCCCTCTGTTCCCCCTTGTCCCCCTGCGGCGGATGGATAGCGCAGTGGTCATTGGGCTAGGGGGGAAAGGGCCTCACAACCCGACGGCGTCCTGTCCGTGCCACGACTCGGCCACCTTGCGCAAGGTCAGAAAAATATGAAAAGATCTGCGGAAATTTTTTTTGCTCGACAACCAAAGAAACAAACGGGGGGGAATGAAAGGGGGGGGGGGGGAGGGAGAGGAGAGAGAAGAAGGGGGAAAGAAGGGAAAAGGGAGTGCTCTCCCCCCCCCCGCCCCTCCCTTCTCTCTGTTCCCGTCGTCCCCTGCTACCCCCCCCCCTCCCCTCGTCCCTTGTTTGCGCGTGCAAACGCATCCCAAAATTTTTTTTTTCCACTTTTCATATTCCAGCAGATATTTCCGCAGATCTTGCGCACTGTGCTCCAGCGCAGCCCTGCGGCGGATGGACGGGCGGTGGTCAATGCAGCAGGTGGACAAGGGCCTCACAATCCCGACGGCGTCCTGTCCGTGCTATGGCTCGGCCATCGTGCGCAAGGTCAGAAAAATATGAAAAATATGAAAAGATCTGCGGAAATTTTTTTTGCCCGACAACCAAAGAAACAAACGGGGAAGAATGAAAGGGGGGGGGGGACGACAGGAACAGAGGGTAGGGAGGGGGGCGGGGGATCACTCCCTCCCCCTTCTTCCCCCTTCCTCTTTCTCCTCCCCCTCCCTCCCCTCGTCCCTTGTTTGCGCGTGCAAACGCATCCCAAAAAAAATCGGATTGGATTGAAATCTAGGAAGGCAAACCCCCCTGAGACCGGCAAACAGCTGGGAGAGAGAAAGGGCAGCACGCGGCACACCCCCCTCCCTCCTCAGAGCGGGGGGCAAAAATAAGTAAACTTTTCTTCGGCGCCCACCGATGGGGGGGGGCGCCCCCCCCCTCCCCCTTTCTTTCTTCCCTCCCGCTGAGCCCCCTGAGCCCGGGGGGCTCAAGGAGCAGGGAAAGGGGAAATCGGGAGCGGGAGGGAAGGGGGGGAGTAGGGGCGCCAAGAGAGTGCGAAAAAGAATGCGCTGAATTAAAGCCCGACGGTCTTACATTAGGGCACTGACAACCAGGAGCAGGGCACCGTGCTCCGGCACGACCCTGCGGCGAATGAATGGGCGGTGGTCAATGTGCTAGGAAGACAAAGGCCCCGGCCGGCCCGACGGCATCCTGTCCGTGCCATGGCTCCGCCACCGTGCGCAAGGTCAGAAAATATGAAAAGGGGGCGGGAGCGGGAGAAGGGAGGACAGGGGCGCGCTTCGCCGGTGTACAAAAAAAATTAAAAAATCCCTGACAAAGTCTTAATCTTGGCACTAAGAACCAAGAGAGAAAGAGGGAAAGGGAAAGGACAGGGTGACTGGGGCGCCAAGAAAGTGCAAGAAAAGCCCACGCTGAATTAAAACTCGACAAAGTCTTACACTTGACACTGAGAATTAGATGGAGAGAATTTACGCTGAATTAAAGCTCAACGGTCCTGCACACCTTTCTCGAGCAGGTCCATCCAGAAAATAGATCCACTGTCGTAAGTGTCATGCTTCATGTAGGCATCTCCTAACAAGTTGAGCATTTGCTTCGAACAAGCCCGGCAGGGCTTGGAAACGTCGTTGCTTTGGTCACAATCCGCAATTTTTAGCCAATGCCCAAAAGGCAGCGAGCTGGTAAGCTCAAGAAAGCCCGTGTCCCTGCCCCGGCGGCCCCCTCTCGGCCTTTTTCGGCTGCTGGCGTGCTAGCAGGCGCCACCACGATGGAGGACTTCATGGAATACCACAGCCGAAGCGGCGACCTGTCTGAGCTTGATCTTGGCAAAGCGGTGGATCGGCAGTTGCTCCTGGAATACGGTCCTGCGTGGTCACAGGTCGGAGCGCCTATCCGCAGGGTTCTGCTGCGCAAGTCGTTAGCTCTCCCGGACCTGTCTGCTTTTTCGGCCTTTATCTCAGTTCTTCGCGTCGAGGAGCTGGATTTATCAGGCTCCTCTCAGCTCACAGACGACATGCTGGCTGCTCTGTTGGAAAGCTTCCCGCGGCTTCAGCGACTGGTCTTGGCGGGCTGCGCCAAGGTCACAAACAAGGGCCTTTTGCACGTGGGCCGCCTGGCGCCTCAACTCCAAACGCTAGACTGCTCCTCTTGCCCCATCATCACAGGCGGGGGTTTGATTAGTCTGCTCGGCGATCTTCCCCAACTCGAACGCTTAGTACTTCAGCGTTGCTTTGGTCTAGAAAGCCAGGCTATGGTCCTTTTTGCACAAACGGGCCATCCACGGCTCCAAGAACTAGATCTGTCTTATTGCCCCTGGATTGAGGATTGCGTGCTGGCCCGCCTAGCTGAGCAGAATTTCCCCCAGCTCGCACTGCTGGACCTGACATGTTGTTCCAAGATCACAGACGCCGGAGTTGCGGCGTTATTGTCACAGCTGCCTCGGCTGCGGCGCCTGAGTCTGTTGGGCTGCTTCAAGCTTACAGAAGCGATCTGGCCCCACCTGTCGGCGCAAAACTGCCTGCAAAAGTTGGAGGTGCTTGATCTGTCGCGTTGCTCTTTGCTTACGGGCGAAAAAACGTCGCGATGGCCCAAGAAGCGGAAGCTACCTACTAGCCTGACCACCTTGAATCTCTCCAGGTGTCATGCGCTTACCGACGAGGGTCTGCAGGCCTTGGTCACGCGGCTACCCAGCCTCCAAAAAATCGATCTTTCGTATTGTCCGGAGCTTACTAAAGATTCACTGGCGACCTTGTCCAAAGTAACGGGGCTACAGCAAATGAACCTCACGCAATGCAAGGGGATTCTAGGCGCGCGAGGCAATTAGAGCTTTTTTTTATTATGCTGATTATTAAATTCGTGTTTGGTAAGTGGCTTTCTGAACCTAAGATGCAGTCTGTCCGGCAAGCTCAGTGAGGTTAAACTTCCCGTCAACCTTAGGTGCAAGGGCGTCAAACTAGAGCTCGAGCAGTTGCCCAGTCTCGCTGCATTAGCGCTGCCCCGGGGTTGGATCATTGATGGCAACATTATAGTAGATGTCTCGATCTGTGATGCTCTCGCTAAATTTGTTCTGCCCGCAGAACTGAGCTGTACAAAACTGAAGCTGGAATTTTCGACTTTGCCCGAGCTTACCGATTTTAAAATATCCAGCCCCTTCAAAATTAGCTCGACGATGTCAAACAAGTCGTCAGGAAAGTCGACGAATTTACCCTTAAATTCACCGACTGTCCGAATCTCGCTAAAATATGTCTCCCGCAGGATTTGGTGTGCTCCAGCATCGAGATGTGTTGTTGGGATTGCAAAGGGCTCAGTCTGTTTCGGTTTAGTTCACAATCGTGCCAAAATTAAACCTTTGTCAGGGATTTTTTTATTAATTTTTTTTTTACATTCTTAGCGCACCCCCCCAAGTAAGACAGTCGAGCTTTAATTCAGCGCATTCTTTTGCGCAACCTTTGGCCCCAGAGAGAGGGGGGAGGCGCCCCCCCCCTCCCCCCTTTCTTTTCTTCCCTCCCTCTGAGCCCCCTGAGCCCGGGGGGCTCAAGGAGCAGGGAAAGGGCAAGGGGGGAGGGGAAGGGCGCAGAATCTACAAAAAAATTAATACATGCAACGCCTCCGCTAAGCCCCCCCCCCTCACCCCCCCCTTTTTTTGTTTGTTTAAAGGGGAAGAGAAGGGGGGAGAGAGGGGCGCCCTTTCTCTCTCCCCCTCCCGTTCCCCTTCTCGCTCCCCTTCTCTCCCCCTCCCCCTTCTCTTCCCGCTCCCTCTTACCCCCGAAGGGGGCAAGGGTGGTACTATGAAAAACTTGTCATTTGCGCAAAAAAAAATGGCGCGCGGTTTTTTTTTGCGCGGAAAAACGACCGTTAAAAACTCCGCAAAAAATACCGAAGCGGCCCGTTTATTTGGCGCTAAATTTTGTTGTTCTACAGGGGAGTGATACGGCCGGAAAAGGCAGTGCTGCAGAGTTTTTTCGGCAGAAACGGAGGAATGTGCCATTTGCGAGGCACGCCAGATGGTAGTGTCAAGCTGGTGTGGATAGTCCTGTGCTATAGCGAAGAAGATAACCTCAAGCATATAAATTTTTACAGAACAGAAAAAGGGAATGAACATCTGCTTCGGCAACGACGCGCTGAGCTGGGGTGGCGGGCGCGGTACTATTCAAACAACAGGAAGAACAGTGAGCACAAAGACATCACGACACCCCTGCCCCTTCCCTCTCTCGAACCTAGGATTTTCTGGCCACCGGTCTTTTAAATTCTATGTTTGTTTCGAGATCCTCCGCGGCCGGCACACTAAAGGAACTTAAATTCCGACATCCTTGAAAAGTCACGCTGGCATGCCCCTTGATATCCCAGCCCTCGGGCGGGGCGCCAAGAAAGTGCAAGAAAAATCACGCTGAATTAAAACTCGACAAGGCAGTACAAACTTGACAATTAAAACAGCACCCTCAGGCTGCCGCGGCATCCGGCCCACGTTATGTTGCCGCGGTAGCCTATGCCAGAGCCCTAGCCGGCACCGTCTGTGCTCTGCTCGCACGCCAAGAGAATTCCAGGCCACAACGTCCGCGCCTGTGTAACTAGCTTCAAACAGCTGATCCCCGGCACCGGAGCCCTTGTCGATTTTTAATTCAGCGTGGACTTTTCCTTCATTTTCCTGGCGCCCTACCCCCCCCCTGCCCCTTCCCTCTCTTGGTTCTCAGTGCCAAGATTGAAACTTTTTCAAGAATTTTTTTTTCGTGATTTTTCTTGTACACCGGCGAAGCGCCGCCCCCTTCTTCCCCCCTTTTTCTGACCTTGGGGGCAGTACCATCCTCCCCAGGGTCGTGCCGGGGCACGGTGCGCAAGATCTACGGAAATATGAAAAGTGGAAAAGAAAGATTTTTTTTGGAACGCGTCTGCACGCGCTCTGAGGAGGGACGAGGGGAGAGGAGGAATAAGCAGAAGACAAAGGCGAGAGGGGCGACGAAGGTGAGAGGGGAGACGAAAGTGAGAGGGGCGACGAGAGTGAGAGGAGAGCTACAACAGGTCTCGGCTGGGGCGGCCCAGCCGAGCGTCTGTGTGGGATTTTCTTTTTGCGCAAGTAGATTTTGGCGCCAAATTGGCGCATACGGCTGTTTCCCCGGGAAGGCTAAGACGTGCACGGGCTCAAGTCTACAGGTTAGACTCAAATTAAAAAGCTTTCCCTGCTCCTTGAGTAGTTACGACACTACATTCTTAGCGCGCCCTTGCCCAAAAAAAAGTTTATTAAACACAATGAACCTAGGATTTTCTGGCTACCGGTCTTTTAAGTTCTATATTTGAAGGCGGCCGGCACACTAAAGGAACTTAAATCACGACATCCTTGAAAAGTCACGCTGACCTCGTCGTCACCAGCTTAGCGGCATGCGCGCAGGATGTCCTGAAGTCCACGCCGAATTAAAACTCGACAAGGTCTTATATTTGACACTAAAAATTAGGAGATAGAGAGAATTTAACGCTGAATTAAAGCTCGACGGCGTCCTGTCAGTGCCATGGGTCGACCATCGTGCGCAAGATCAGAAAAATATGAAAAGTGGAAAAAAGATTTTGCTCGACAACAAAGGGAACAAACGGGGGGGGGGGGCCGTCTCCCCCCCCCCGTTCCCCCCCCTGTTCCTCTTTGTGTGGGGGGGGGCGCCCCCCCCCTTCTACTCTCAGCATCAACGCACGTTCAGAGTTTAGAAAAATGAGACACAATCGAAGAAAACGAGCGGCTCGTAACTGCGCAAGAAGCGTTGTCAAAACAAGATATTTGGCGAAACAAACTAGACTGTCCGCAGTGTAAGAAGCCATTAAGTCTGGTCCGTCAATCCGCGGATGGGCTCAGGCGCGATAGCAGTTGCGGCATTAGTTTGGTTTCTAACTCCTCCAGCTCTTCCAGTGTGCGCTCTCTGGCTCCGCAGCGAGAAAAAATTTGACAGCGATTATGATTGTGAAAAATGGGCTCACTATTTCCTTCCATATTCGCTGTCGCCAATTGCGGACAGGTGTCCCAGGCTCTCCGTGTTGCTGAGTTCTGCTTGTTTTTATGCGGGCCTCTTGCGCGAGACAGAGCCTGCCGCCAGACCGCGTCGGCGTCGCCAAGGAAATGAGCAGCGAGCCAAAGTCATCCGAGAACACAGTGTAGTGCACGCGTAGCAAACCGTCGGCCTCAAGCGTTGCCACCAGCGTCTTGTCCTGCAGCACAAAACGTGTGCTCTTTAGTGCCTGTGATGTTTGCTAGGACACTCATGTCTGACGCCGAAAGCAGCTCGCCATGGGGGGTAGCCTCGTTCGAGCCAGTCGGGGCGCACTCTTCATTGTGCTGACTTGCCGTCGCCGGGGCCGCTGCCGCTACGCGACGTACTGCAGCACGCGATGCAAAAACTGGAAACGAACGCACCGGCTGCTACTGGGTCGCAGGGCAAGGAGTTCAGCGCCTGCGCCGTTTCCTGCGCAGATGTGCCGGCCCCTCCTGTGGTACGACACCCTGGCGCCTTGTGTGCCTGTGGCCGCCGACAGCAGGCTTCTGTACCTGCGCTTGGGGCGGGACGACGATAGCCTGGCAGTGCAGCAAATCTCCGCGGAACAACTGGCCCAGCCCGAGTCGAGGCCCCTGCGCGACGTCCTCGCGCACAGCGCACCGTCCACCGGCTCGGAGCTGGTCTTGGTAGTGAGTTCCTCGCTCGTGGACGTCCGGGGAGGATCCCGACAATGTGCACGCGGCCCTGGCCTCGCTGACCTTGAGACGACCAGACGGTCCAGAAAGTTCAGAAAGTTCAGAGGGTTCCGACAGTGTGCACGCGACCCTGGCCGCGGTAACGATGATGGGGCGGCCAAACAGCCCCATAAGTCTAGAGAGAGCGGGAGGCCCAGAAGGTTCAGGGAGCGCGATAACGGGCGGTCCGGCAGACCGTCTCCCGCCGCTGTGCTGTGCCGCCTGCGGCCGTGTGGGGGCCACAGGGCTGCGCTCCTGCGGCTCGTGCCACGCCAGGCTGTATTGCAACAGCGTGTGCCAGAACGCACACTGGCGCTCGGCCCACCGGCGGGAGTGCCGGGGCCCCGCGCTCAGGCAGGCGGTGCGGCTGGGCACGCCGCAGAGCTACTGGCGGGAGCGCCGCAAGGGGCCCCGCCCGACGACCTCGCGGCCATGCGCCTAGTCCTGCAGCGGTTGGTGTTGGAGCTGGCGTGCGATGCGAACTTCAGGGACGACGACGACGACGACACCGGCACCGGGCGCGAATTGTGCCAGGCGGCCGAGGCCGCGCTCAACGACTGGCTGCGGGCGCGCCGCGACTGGCACAGTTGCCGGCCGGGCGACGCGCTGCAGTCCGAGGTGCGTTACTGGGTGCCGGGGCTGTTGCAGCCATTCCTGTACGCGATGCAAGATGTTTACGACCGGGGGTGAGTTTGACTAAAAAGAAAATTAGCATGGCTCCGCGATTTTAAAACAAAAGAGTAAGTAGGCGAAGCGCGCCCCGGCCCTCTCTTTCTTAGTCTTACCGGAAAACTTGGAAGCACTGCCTTTTCCGGTCGTATCATAGTGGTGCAAAACTTTGCACCAAATTTAGCAGGGGTCGCTCCTGTCTCTTTCTGCGAGGTTTTAGTTGTCGTTTTCCCGCGGAAAGAACCTTGCGCCAAGGGGGGAGAAAAAGGGGAGCGGGGGGAAAAAACCACGGGGAAGAGAACAGGTGCGCCCCTCTTTTCTCCCCCCTCCTTCTCTCTTCCCTCTTCCCTTCTCCCTCTTCCCTCTTTCTTCCCTCTCCCTCTTCCCTCCGTTCTCCCTCCCCTTTTTTTTTCGGCAAGAGGATTTTTTTTTCTCTTTCTCTCCTCTTTCTTTTTGCACTAGATTTGTCGCCAAATTTGCGCATGTGCGCGCCTGGAATAATATGACCGAAAAGTGCAGTATTGCCAGAAAAGCCTGAAACGCTGCCTTTTTCGGCCATATCATACGCACAGACCGCCAAGCCGCCTTCCTTCGCTAAAAGCGCCATCAAGAAAGTAGCTTCTGCGCTCTTTTTCTCCCCCCTTCTTCTCTCCCCGCCTGTAAGCTCCCAAAACTTCCTAGCACATTGACCACTGTCCATCCATCCGTTGTAGGGTCAGGGTCGTGCTGGAGCAAGTTGCGCAGGGTCTGCGGAAATATGAAAAGTGGACAAGAAAATTTTTTTGGAATGCGTTTGCACGCGTAAACAAGGGACGAGGAGGGGGGGAGAATAACAGGGGACAAGTGGAACAGAGGGATAAGAGGGGGGGGGGCAGAAAGCACACACCCCGCCCCCTTTCCTCTTCCCCCTCGTCTGTTCCCTTTGTTGTCGGGCAAAAAAATTTCCGCAGATCTTTTAATATTTTCTTGACCTTGCACACGATGGCCGAGCTATGGCACGGACAGGACGCCGTCGAGGCCGGCCGGGCCTTAGTCCTCCTAGCACATTGACCAACGCCCATTCATTCGCCGCAGGGTCGTGCTAGGGGCACAGTGCCCCGCTCCTAGTTTTCAGTGTCCAAGTGTAAGACCGTCGAGTGGGCCAGATGCTGCGGCAGCCTGAGGGTTCCGTTGCAAGTGTTAAGTGTAATGCCTTGTCGAGCTTTAGTTCAGCGTAAATTCTCTCCATCTCCTAATTTGCAGTGTCAAGTGTAAGACTTTGTCGAGCTTTAATCATTTCTTTTTTGTACGTCTTTAGCGCGCTCCTGCTCCTCCCCCGACTCCTTCCTGGTGCCCCTCCGGGCTTGGACCATGCCCCGCATAACCCCGGAAGACCACGTCCGTGTCGGCCCACACTTGGCCGGTGAGGGTCGCAGGCAGCGGGCCCAGCACCAGGACGCGCAGGCGAGGGAAGCGTCTGCGCTGGAAGCCGACCGTCAGGCCTGACAGACAGGCCTGGCCGTTCCGGCCGCCGTACGCTAGCCACAGTGTTTCCAAGTGGGGAAACATGGTCCGGCTGATGAAGCCGCAAGCTGCGACAAACTGTCGCGGGCAGTCTGTGTCTATGCGCAGATCAATTAAGGGGCACGCAGGCGCAACCAGTGCGTGCGAACGGGACTCGCGGAGGTTCCCGGTCAGATCGAAGCTCCGCGCGCCGCTCACAACGTGCACAGCCACGAGATCCAAACCTAGGCCGCGTGTCAGCACGGACAGCGGAGCCACGATGGCGATCTTGGCCAGTCGCGCCTCCTCGTCCACGTCGACCACCACTTCGACCGGACCGCGCGACGGCTGCGGCCGGCCGGCGGCCGGCTGCTCCCAGGCGGCCAGCAGGTCAGAGAGCTGCCAGGAATGGCAGCGCTGCTCCTGGCTTGGCTGTGTGGACACACCCCACACCGCGGCCAGCACTGCCAGATCTGCCGCACGGAAGAGATAGCTAGCGACGAGCCGACGACAAACCGCCGGGAGAGTGACCGCCAGCTCACCACCGTCTGCGGTTGTGCTAGGACAGGCGAGCTGTCCACCCCACTGCGCCCCGTAGTCGACCAACAACTGGAAGAAGCCATTGGCCTTTGTAGTGTCCCCTCCCCCCTGAACACAGAACACAGAGAGCTCAAAAAGCAGGGACGAGGGGGAGAAAGGCGCAGAAGTTAAAAAAAATTTCTGCGCTCTCCTGCCTCTCTTATCTCCCTCTCTTAGTTCTCAGTGCCAAGATTGAAGCCTTGTCAGGGAATTTTTTTCGCGTGATTTTTCTTGTAGATTCTTAGCGCGCCCCGGCCCTCCCATTCTTTAACGGAAAACTTGTAAGCAGTGCCTTTTCCGGTCGTATCATACTTGTGCAAAGCTTGGCGCCAATTTTTTTGTTGCGCAAGTGCGCACTTTTCTTGCTTTCAGAGGTAAAAGGGAGCGGGGAAATAAGGGGGAAGGGGGGAGAGAAGGGGGAGGGGAGAGAGAAGGGGGAGGAGAGCGGGGGGACAAAACCCAGAGGAAGAGAACAGGGACGCCCCTCTCTCCTCCCCCCCCCCCTCCTTCTCTCTTCCCTCTTCCCTCTTCTTTCCCTCTCCCCTCTTCCCTCCGTTCCCCCTCCCCTTTTTTTCCGACAAGATGATTTTTTTCTTTCTCTTTCTCTTCTCTTTTTTGCACTAAATTTGTCGCCAAATTTTGCGCATGTGTGTGCGATTGGAATGATATGGCCGAAAAGCCCGAAGCGCTGCCTTTTTCTGCCATATCACGCGCACAGATTGCCAAGCCGCCTTCCTTTGCTAAAAGCGCCATCAAGAAAGTACCAAGAAATCCACCAGAACTCGTTGAGCACGGTGCTCTGCTCCTAGTTTTTAGTGCCCAAGTGTAGGACCGTCGAGCTTTAATTCAGCGTATTCCTTTTCGCACTCTCTTGGCGCGCGAGCAGATCACGGATGGTGCCGGCCAGGGTTCTAATATAGGCTACCGCTGCGACATGGCGTGGGTCGGATGCTGTAGCAGCCTGAGGGTGCCGTTGCAAGTGTCAAGTGTAAGACTTTGTCGAGCTTTAATCATTTCTTTTTTGTACGTTCTTAGCACGCCCCTGCTCCTCTTCCCCACTGCCACTCCCGACAATTTGTACTTTCTCCTTCCCTGCCCTTTGTTTTCGGGCAAAAAAAAATTCCGCAGATTTTTTCATTTTTTTTGGCCTTGCGCATGGTGGCCGAGCCATGACATTGACAAGACGTCGTCGAGCTTTATTTTTAAATTTTACAATTCTTGGCGCGCTCCTACCATCCCCCTTCTCCGCTCCCGATTCCAATTCTCAGACAGAGAAGGTAGAAAGGGCAAAGATAGATCGTGCTTGGGGAGAGGGAATTTTTTTTTGCGCGACAACCAAAGAAACAGACGAGCAAAGGGGGAGGGATGTAACCTCCCCGTTCCCATCCCCCTCCTTCTCTCTTCCCTCCCCCCTTGTCATTCCCTTGTTCTTTGAGCCCCCCGGGCTCAGGGGGCTCAGGGGGAGGGGAGAAAAAGGAGAGGAAGGGGGGGGGGGCGCCCCCTCCTTGCCCAACCTGTGGGCTCCCAAAACTCCTAGCACATTGACCACCGCCCATCCATTCGCCGCAGGGTTGTGCTAGAGCACGGTGCTCTGCTCTTAGTTTTCAGTGCTCAAGTGTAAGACCGTCGAGTGGGCCGGATGCTGAAGCAGCCTGAGGGTGCCTTTGCAAGTGTCAAGTGTAATGCCTTGTCGAGCTTTAGTTCAGCATAAATTCTCTCCATCTCCAAATTTTCAGTATCAAGTGTAAGACTTTATCGAGCTTTAATTCAGCTTAAATTACACCGGCGAAGCGCGCCCCGGCTTTCTCTTTCTTAGTTTTACCGGAAAACTTGAAAGCACTGCCTTTTCCTGTCGTATCATAGCCGTGCAAAACTTTGCGCCAAATTTAGCAGGGGCAGTTCCGGCCTCTTTCCGCGGGGTTTTAGCAGTCGTTTTCCCGCGGGAAAAACCGTGCGCCAGAAATCTTTTTCTGTTGCGCAAATGCGCACTTTTTTTGCCTTTGGAGATAAGAGGGAGCAGGAAGATAAGGGGGAGGGGGGGGGGAGAAGGGAGAGGGGAGCGGGGGGAAAAAACCCCGGGGAAGAGAACAGGAGCGCCCCTCTCTACCCCCCCCCCTCCTTTTTTCTTCCCTCTTCACTCTTTCTTCCCTCTTCCCTCCGTTCCCCTTCCCCTTTTTTTTTCCGGCAAGAGAATTTGTTTCTTTCTCTTTCTCTCTTCTTTTTTTGCACCAAACTTGTCGCCAAGTTTGCGCATGTGTGCGCCTGGAATGATATGACCAAAAAAGGCAGTATTGCCAGAAAAGCTTGGAAACGCTGCCTTTTTTGGCCATATCACGTGCACAGACCGCCAGCCGCCTTCGCTAAAAGCGCCATCAAGAAAGTACCAAAAAATCCGCCAGAACTCGTTCAGCCGGAATCTTGCCCTTCCCCTGTTCTTTGAGCCCCCCGGGCTTAGGGGGCTCAGGGGGGAAAAGAAGAGGAAAAAAGGTGGAGAGGCGCCCCCCCCCTCTGTGGGCTGCAAAAAAAAGTTTATTTATTTTTGCTCCCCCTTCAGCTCGTGCCGGCGGGGGCAGGTTTCTCAGTGTCAAGTATAAGACTTTGTCGAGCTTTAATAACAAAAAATTCATACATTCTTGACGCGCCCGCCTTCCCAGTGCCAAGATTAAAACCTTGTCAGGGATTTTTCTTTGCGTGATTTTTTGTGTAAATTCTTAGAGCGCCCCGGCCCTCCTTTCCCTCTCCCTCTCTCAGTTCTGTGGCAATGACAGCTCGTGTTTCCTTCAAGTTTCCGTCTTAGTTTTCAGTGCCAAGATTAAGACTTTGTCAAGGATTTTTTTTATTATTTTTTTTGTACATCCTAGCGCACCCCCGCCGAAAAACCTGGAAGCACTGCCTTTTCCGATCGTATCATAGTCGTGCAAGTTAGTTTTGGTCGAAAAATTCACGGCAAACAATGGACGAGGGGAGAGGGGGTAGCAGGGGACAGGAAGAAGAGGAGAGAGGGGGGGGGGGAGGAGCATTTCCCCTCCCTTCTTCCCTGTCCTTTGTCTTTGGGCAATTTTTTTTCCTTTTTTCATATTTTTCTGGCCTTGCGCACGGTGGCCGAGCCATGGCATGGACAAGACGCCGTCGAGCTTTGATTCAGCGTAAATTACACTTTCTTGGCGCGCCCCTCCCCCTCCGTCTCTTAGTTCTCAGTGCCAATATTAAAATTTTGTCAGTCATTTTTTTTCGCATGGTTTTTTCTACATTTTTAGCGCGCCCCTACCATCCCCTTCCTTCTCCGCTCCCGATTTCGATTCTCGGATAAAGAAGGGGGGGGGGGGGCAAAGACAGATCGTGCTTGGGAAGTAGCACAAGAGTTTGCGGCTAATGAAGCTTAGCGAGAGGGGCGACGAGAGTGAGAGGGAGGGGAGGAACGTCTTCCTCACGGCGGCCCAGCCGAGCGTCTGTGTGGGGTTTTCTTTTTGCGCAAGTAGATTTTGGCGCTAAATAGGCACTTACGGCTGTTTCCCCGGGAAGGCTGAGACGTACTGCCTTTTTCAACCGTATCACGCACCCTACCTCCAGACGGCACAATTTGGCGCCAAATCAACCGGCCGTTCCGGAGGGTAGCAAAGAAATTGGGGCGTTTTCCCGCGGAGAGAAACGGTACGCCTTTTACTCGCACGAAAATGTTTTTCGGCCCTCTCACCTTCCCTAGAGGCAGGGAGGTGCAGAGCAAAGGGGAGCGGGGCGACAAAGGTGAGAGGGGCGACGAAGGTGAGAGGGGCGACGAAAGTGAGAGGGGTGACGAGAGTGGGAGGGAGGGGGAGGACGTCTTTCCTCACGGCGGCCCAGCCGAGCGTCTGTGTGGGATTTTCTTTTTGCGCAAGTAGATCTTGGCGCCAAATTGGCGCTTACGGCTGTTTCCCCGGGAAGGCTAAGACGTACTGCCTTCTTCGACCGTATCACGCACCCTACCCTCCGGGAGCCGGTAGGTTTTCCGGGGAAACACACAACAAAAAATTTGGCGCGCGGTTTTTTCTGATGGAAAACGACCGCTAGGGCACAGAAGCTACAAAAAATAAAGAATACATGCAACGCCTCCACTTCTCCTTTGTCAAAACTTTTTTAATTACATTTTTTTCTTGTACTTTCTTGGCGCTTCCAAGGGGAGCAAAGACATTTTCTTGATGAATTAAAAGACTTTAAGGAGGCGACTAAACGCCAGGCGGCTGGGGGGAAAGGGGGGGAAGACCCGACCCCTCTACTTGAGCGAGATAGATAGAGGTAAGAAATTAAACAAGAGACACCAGGTTTGATACAACCGCGACCCAGGCGGAGGTCGTCCATGGTGTGGTGGTGGTGGTGGCGGGTGCTAGTGCGAGCTGCGCTGGTGGACGGCGCTTTTGTCTGCAAGGTCGTGACTAATGCTAGTACTGTCAGCAGCAGCGTCGCGGCGATTTCCCAACAGAAGCTGCCTGTACCGTACTGGCTCGACTGGCGCGGCGCGTCCACTACCTGTACGAGCTTGGATGCATTTATCACCTGTGCCAACGGCGCTTCAACAAACGAAGCCGCTTATGGTGAAGGGGCCGCGCCTTGCCGGCGCGCGTGGCTTCTGGCGGATACGATGAGCAGGAGCGGGGCCACCCTCTGAAGACCGCCACTCCTCTTGTGAGCGATTGCACTGTAATTGGGTACGACCAGAGCTTTGCACGGCTCGTCAACGGCATTCCGGAGGACCAAGTCTGCGCTACGGGTTTGGCCATCGGAGAGCTTCCCAGCGGGTATTTTCTATTCGTTCTACAAACGCTCTCGTTGCGTAAAAAAGACTCCTTGCCCGGCCCCACCACGTGGATCAGCCCCCTCAAAGCTGTTTTTCCTGCGCAGTGCGCCGCGGGCTGGGTGGCAAACTCTACCACCGGCATGTGTGGGGGGCCCTTGCTACCCACAACTAGCCCCTCTCCTGCCCCCGCGCGCAGCCCCTCCGCTGGTACTATCGAATGTGTCGCCGGACGCACCACCTTGGCCGCCATAGCCGAATGCTATCAGAGCCGCTACATGCCCAAGGCCTCGTTCTCGAGTGCGCAGTACCCCAACAGCAACGAAGCGGCGGATCTGCGAGCGGCTATGCGGGCTCTGCTAAACAACAATGGAAACTGCAGGGGGGTGCAGCTCGGCAGTTCGATTGCCGCGCACATGGCCGTGTACCCGTTCGTCGACAGCAGGTACGGGACACGGTACTGCGTGTTGATAGATGTCAGCGACGCCGATGGCAACAACAAGTACGACAGGGGCTTCGGTTTGGTCGTAGTGGCAGACCGCAGAGTAGACATCCATCGTTACATGGTGCACATGGCTTCGCACCCACAAACCGAGACAGATACCGAGCGGCAGGCTTTGCTGCTGCTGGCCGAAACTGGGGGGCACGTCGCAGTGGTATCAGGTGTGCGCAAGGACGTTGCCACAGACTTTAGCACCTGCCAAACCCAATATAACAGCATGGACAGTGCATACAATGTCAAGACTGCCATGTACATCTTGCTCTTGGAAATCTGGAGGTGGTACAAGGAGCAGACTGTGTAGTGTGTGTGTGTGTCGCGCCCCCCCCCCCCGGCCCCTTGAAAGTTTCCTGCCCTGCTCCTCGGAGAGGGGGGGAGTGGTGTGATATGGTCAAATCCTGGGAGTGATATAGTCGTGAAAAACTTAGCGCCAAATGAACGGGACGCTCCGGTCTCTTTCCGCAAGGTTAAGTTTTCAGTGCCAAGATTAAAACTTTGTCAGTGATTTTTTATTATTATTTCTTTTTTGTACATTATCAGCACACAAATAGCCGTAGATAGCACCCCGAAAAAACACGGCGGGCAACGAGTCACGCGCAGCACAGCTTGTATTTTTTCAAAAAAGGAGTTTCTTTTACTTTTATAGTAACACCCAAAGGGAGCAAAGACATTTTATTGATTGAATTAAAAAGACTAAACAAGCATTGACTCTCCCTCCCCCCACTTTAATCGGAGTCCGTGTTGTCATCCTCCTGGAGCTCTTCTTCTTCTACTTCTTCTTCGCCTGCGCGTGTGCGGGACTGAGAGGGGGCACGAGGTTCAGCCGCTTTCAGCCTCTCCGAGTCGGGCACGGGGACGGGGCAACCAGAGCAAAGGGGCACCAGTAGATCTCCGCTGAGCCTGACGCTGGTCTGGTCGCAGACGACACATGGGCTGTTGATGTACGCAGCGGCGGCCTGCAGCTCCACCACGCCGCAGACGCTGCAAAAGCACTCCCAGCTGGGCATACAGAAGGTAGTCGCCACTGCCTTGCAGCCGTAAGTAGCGCAGGTGTAGCGAGTCGCCCCCCACTTGTAGCCCGTGGGGTCCAGACTCCTGCAGTACTGCATGGGCGTGCCGCAGTTCTGGCACGGCTGCTCCTTCCCGTCGGGGAGTATGACGTATTCGTTGGCTCGCAGGCAGGACTTGCGCAAGCAAAGCCACTTCTTCTCGGAGGCGCGCCAGATCCGGCGAGAGGACAGAGACTTTCCTTGCTCCAGGACGAGGCGGGCCTGGTTGACCTCAGCTTTGTATGAGTTGGGTAAGGCTCCCTGTAAAGCGTTGAAGCGCGAATACTTGCGCGGGCCGCGGGCGGGCGCTGCTGCTGCGGCTGTTGTTGCTTCTGGTGCTGCTGTTGGCGCTGGTGTTTGGCCTCGGCGCGCTGAGCCTGATTGCAAGGCAGACACATGCGCGCCTGCCCGTGGCCCTCCTCGCCGATGGCCACTGAGCAAGCGTCAAACGGGTGGGTGGCACGGTCGCAGCTGACGCAGCGGTGGCAGCCGTCTGCCGCTATGCGCAGAAGGCAGCCGGGGCACTTTGCCTCCGTGGCCTGCGCAATCTTGTCCCAGTCGTACTGCTTCTTCTCCAGAGGTCTGGCGACGCTGCAATAGGCGGTAGGAGAGCTGGGAGCATACACATTGGAGCGCGTCGCCGAGTCCGCCAGCAACAGCAAGGCTGCACCTGATTTCTGACCTTGGGGGAGGTCGGGCAGAGGTGCTGGGGCTTGTCCGTCTTCTTCTTCTTCCTGCAGCCCACCCCCGCTTGCGCAGGGGGCCGGTGGAGCCCCCCCTGTGCCGTCCTCTGGTGCACACTCATCGTCCAGGCCGCAGGGCGTAAGCAATTTGAAGGACGGCGAGGTCACGCCTGGCTGCAGCTCGACTCCCTCGCCCTTGATGTCACCCCCGACCCGTGAGAGAGCTGGCTCTTCACCCTGCACACCCTCCACTTGCATCTCCTCGTGCGCACCTTGCGAACTTTCCTGACCATCCCAGTCCTTGTCGTCGTCGTCGTCACCCGAGTGCGGCTCCGGGCTAGCAAGACGCGCGCGCTCTGCGGAAGTTGCTGATTTACTCTCCGTCTGAGCGTCGCCCTTCTTCTTCGGCAGGGGAACGGTGCCACAGCGTCGTCGTCGCCCACGCTGCGCCCCGGGCGTTCGTAAGGCAGGGGTCAAGCTCGACACAGTGAAGGGGCGGCTGCGAATCTTGCGCCCTCGTGGTGCAGCTGCTAGCAGGATGTGATCTCGTGCAGCCATGCGAATTGGCAGCACGGCGCGCCCTAGCCCGGGACGCGTCCTCAGCCTCCCCCTCGGCCGTCGACGATGGCAGCAGGTGCTTTGCTACCGCGCGTCTGCGTTGCCTCATGAACAAAGTGGCGTAAGGCTTTTTTGTGCAAACACACTCGGGGGGAGGCCGCCCCCCCGAGCGAGCACTCACAGATAAGTACTTGCAAGAAGTGTATTTTCAAACCAATTCCAGAATATTGTGCTCAAAAAATGATACAAGATCCGTCTGCAAGCAAAAAGCAAGAACATGAAGCGAGCCGTTTTTTTTGGAGGGGGGGGGGGCTTGCTTTCTTTGTGCACAGCACACAAAACAGGAGTAGACACACACTAAAAGCAAAAGGGCGCCGTGCGGTCTCCAAGAGAGAACAACTTATGCAGAACCCTTTAACGGTTACAAAAGAACCTTCCATCATCAAGACTAGCTATCCACGTAAGCTCACAAACCATCCATCACCATCCTTGCTCTGGCTGCGAGCAACAGCAAGACTTGCATGCCTTGCTGTTTTGCCAGTGAAGAGGCTGGTCGTTGGCGCGTTAGATCTTAACGCCAGCCAACTCTTGGAGGTACAATCATATTTTGCAAAACTTGCAAAGCATATTCTAAGCTAGCACAGCCAAGTACGTTTTTTTTGACTGCAGAACTTTTTTTCTTTGCTTAGGCCTTCCAAACTGCAGAAGCAAAAGCCCTCATTTTAGAGGCGAATACGTTGCAGCGAATTCTCAGGCACTGCCTAGGAGTTGCAATCTTGAGAGAGTGTCATTTTTCCAGGGATTCTGCAAACGGAATTGCTCCAGAAAAGCTTTCTTTGCAAGGTACGTCTTGTCGAGCCAGCGTGCACGTCACACTTGAACAATGTGCACATAAGATCAACTTCGCCCAGGAGAATTTTTTTATACGTATTTTGCGAGGGTAAAAAAAAAGCGGATGGCAGGCTTTTCCAGTCAACACGTTTTTTGCGGGACGCAGGACAACCCGCGACGGTGTCTAATTATCATTATTGTTTCTTTAACCAAAAGGAAGCTGTTCTCGAGCGAAGAGCCTTTGAAGTGCTTGTTTTCTGGTCTGTGCGTCTTAATTTTGTATCTAGATTTCTCAGTCACAAAATCTTGTTTTTGTGTTTTGTGTCTTTATTTCCTAGCTTTCCTTTTCAGTCTAGGTTTCCTGATTTCGTCTTGTGTTGTCATTTTTTTTGGGGGGGACTCAGACTTCCTGTGTTGATTCCTGTCCTGGCTTCTCGCTTTGATTTCGTGTTTCGATTTCGTATTTTCGCTCTGTGCGCAGATTTCTCGTTTCGCGGTTTGGTCGTGGTTTGTGTTTCGATTTCGTGTTTTCGTTCTGTGCACAGATTCCTCGTGTTGTGGTTTGGTCGTGATTTCGTGTTTCGATTTTGTGTTTTGGCTCTGTGCCCAGATTCCTCGTGTTGTGGCTTGGTCGTGGTTTCGTGTTTCGATTTCCTATTTTCGTTCTGTGCGCAGATTTTTCGTATCGTGGCTTGGTCGTGATTTCGTGTTTCGGTTTCGTGTTTTCGTTTTGTGCACAGATTCCTCGTGTTGTGGCTTGGTCGTATGTTCGTGTTTTGATTTCGTGTTTTCGCTCTGTGCGCAGATTTCTTGTGTCGTAGCCTCGTCGTGATTTCGTGTTTCGATTTCGTGTTTTCGTTTTGTGCACAGATTTCTCGTTTCGCGGTTTGGTCGTGGCTTCGTGTTTTGATTTCATATTTTGGCTCTGTGCACAGATTTCTCGTTTAGTTGTTTCGTGGTAATTCAGTGTTTCGATCTCGTGTTTTCGTTATGTGCGCAAATTCCTCGTTTTGTTGTTTGGTCGTGATTTTCATGTTTTCTATTTTCGTGTGTCTGGGATTTGGTGCTTTTATCTTGCAGTAAACGCGTTGTGTTCGGTGGTGGAAGAGTCGGCTAGCAAAAGACATTGCAGGGAACTTCAGAACCGCTGCATGCTCCTGCTTTGGTTCTGGGACAAGCAAAATGTTCAAGATTGTGTATTGTGCAATCTGGGGACGGTCCGCCAACGCTCAATGCTCTCGCTGGTTACGTCGTCTCTCAGCAAAGGTCTATAAGATGAAAGATCTCACGGGGGGAGTACACATTAGTGTTCATGTCTGGACCAAGTTCTCTTGACTCAACTTCTTGCCGGAAGTGGTAACCGCTTGGTCGACGAGCTCGAGTGCCTGAGTCAAATTAGCCTGACACGAGATGTATACATGTGCGACGTGGAGCAAGCCCTGAAACGCTCGCTAGAGCTAGCTCACCTGAAGAGAGCTCGACCCCCCCGAGTCGTCTCTAGCTCGGAGCTCGTTGTTGCGGTCGATTCGACGCGAGAGCCCGTTGGCCTGGGGCTACGCACCGACTGCTTGGAGCTCTGGCCAGGTGATGTAATTCCCTTTGCGGGTGCTATGAGGTCCTGTCTCACACTCTCCCCCTATCCACCCCGCCCTTTGTGCACACATGCGTCTTTGTCTGCTCTAGCAATCGCGCGCTGGTCCAAGAACGATGGCTTGCTCGCACCACGGATTCTGCACAGGATCTCATGGAAGGCCTACGCATAGGGGGCTGGCTGGCAGCAGACACCAGTCCGCCGCGGGAACCTAACGCCAAGCGCACGGTCAGCGACATCAACGGAGAGACCATCTTGGTTCTTTGCATAACTACCAGGATTCCCGTCGGTGTTTTCATCTACGTCTAAATTAACAATTCTGTCAAGCTTTTAATTAAAGGCATACCACTTTTTTAAACCTGAAATCTTTACTAATAACATCCAATACATGTCGGACCAGGAGGTGTGTTCGTGTTTTCTGAGCGCGCGTGTGTTTGCTTCCATCGGAGGCCGGCCGTGCTCGAGGCGCGAACTCAACTTGCCTATTCTGTGCCGACGGCGAGAAATACCCGTCTTTGTAGGACTAGTGCGCAAGTACCGGCTAAGCCCCGGCCGCCTGACTAGCGTCAAACTCGTGTGCGACAGGTGCGGACATTACCCCGCCGAGCTCGGCGCGGCGCAGCCGCCCCCGGAGCGGGCCAAGACCGTGCTGGCCCTGTTGTTGGAAGCGTGGCCCTGGCTGCACAAGATACCAGACTGGCGTTGGTCTACCTGTTGCGCCAGGCTCGGGCTCCGCGGGGCCCTGCTGCAGCGCGCACTGCACGGGCGCGCTTCTTCCTGGGGGGGCGGCCCCGCCCGCGGAGGTGTAGGCGTGCGCGATTCCCTCCTCAAACGGCTCCAGCCCCGTGGCGGGGCTGTTGTCGCCCCTTGCGTGCTCTGTGCCTGGCGGTGTGCATGCCTCTCTAGCTATCTACGAGCGGGGCAGGGGCTTGCGGGGGCAGAAAGCGAGGATCGACCGGTGGTATTAGCGCTAGCGAACACGTGCCGCGTGGAGTGGAATTTCTTACGAGCTAGCACAAGCCTGCCCTACGATCCCATCTGGGAGATTGTGCAAAGAGCCGCGGACGGACAGATCTGGACGCCGGAGCTGCTGGACGCCTGCCGACTGGCAAGTGACGAGCTAGCCCGGCGGCCGGCGGCAGACGCGTCGGGGCCGGGTTTGATGTGCACGTACGACTGCGACACGACGGAAACAACACGCCCGTCAAAATCCACCATCGTCCGCGCCGCGCTGCACTACCTCCGATGCCGCCCCCTCTCGCTCGGGGATCTTGCGGGGCAGGAGGAAGGGGGGTGGTGCGGCCGCCGCCCTCCCAAAAACGTCAGGAGGAGCTGGACGAGCTGCTCGGCCGGCTGCAGTGGCAACCACACCAACAGGAACGGACGCTTCTGCGGGAGGTTTGCGAGTTGCTGGCAGGCTCCCCTTTTTTCTCGGTAGACATAGGCCCCAGGACCGAGTTGTGCCTGCTAGACATCCGTGCGGCGCTCGAGCCGCCGGCCCACGATGATTTCATCAGGGGCGCACTCATCGACCTGGCTCTAGAACGCGACCCCGTCTGTGTACTGTACCCCCCGTCACTGCTGCGGCCCGGCCTGGCGCTGGCCTGTGCGCAAGCTGGCACGGAGCGGGCGCTTAGTGTGTCGGCGTGCCTGGGGGTGGGAGAAGCCCTGCCCAAGCTTCTGCGCAAGAGGCTCGCGACGAGAGGGGCGAGCGAGCCCCCGCTAGAGCTGGGGCAGGTGCTGGACTTCTTTGAGAAAAGCCTAGACGCAGCTCTCCGCGCCCTCATAGTACTAGCCCCGGGCAGAGAAGGCCCGGAAAACTTCCCGCAGACCACAGGCTGTCACCTACGGAGGTACGTGTTAGACACCAGGGTGCACAAGGTGGGCGACGCCTTCTATGTAGGCGGCCCCGACCTCTTCGGGATAATCAGGCTTTATGATACGCTGGTCGTTGCGTATCGCAAAAGCAGGCACCTCCGCGGATTTACCAGCGATCTGGACCTGCCCTTGGAGCGGGTGCCAGGGCGCGGTTATGGGCCCGCGGGCCCTGAGTTTGCGCGAGCCTGGGAGTGTGCCGCAGCGCACACATGCTTGGAGTTTCTAGCACGTGGCGCAGCCTGCGGTGCCGGCTGGCGCAGCACGCCGCGTGCAGCAAGGGGCGCGGGGCGTGCGCCACGTCCGGAGCGTGCGCGCATTTCGGGTGTCTTGGGCTGGGACCTGGCGGTGCGGTACGGACGGCAGGAGGACGGCTGGGTGATGGCGTGGTGGCTGCGCTGCGTGAAAGACGTCGGCCGCCGCTACAACCCGCAGCTGAACCCTCGCTACCTGGAAGACGGGTCGGTGAGCTTTGGTATGGGCCGGATCGAGGCGGCGCATGCTTTTCTGGGCGGTATTGGGCCTCGAGCGCGCGACCCGGTTCTGCGGCGCCTCAACCAATTTCGATACTTGCGCGACAGACCCTTTAGCGGGCTCTGCCCGCGGGTCCTGCCTTGCACGCACCCCAGCGCGGGGCTGGGGCTGACGCCCCGGGAGCGCAGCCAGCATTGCACTTTCTTGCTGCGCGTTCGCAGAGGTGATGATGCTGCTGATTGGCACTCACTGGTCGTGTTTGTCGACCAACCCGAACCCGAACCCGCGGCAACACCCGGAGGCAAGCCCCGGGTAGTCACACCCGTGTACGTGTACGATCCCGTCAGCGCAGACGCGGACGCGCTGGCCGACGGGTGGCAATGTTGGGCGGGTCCCTTGTCCACGGCCTTCGGAAGGCGCGGCCTCGCCGTCTCGCTCCGGCCCCCCCCACGACTGACGGCCCGAGGGAGATCGACGCGCGCACAGCTCGGGCCGGACCAACGGGGACACGAAGGCGTCTGCGCTCTCTGGTCGTTAGCTCGGGCACTGCAGGTCAGCTGCTCCCGCCGGGCAGCCGACCTCGGCAGGGCTCTCGGGGAGCCCTGGCTGCTCCTAGTTTCATTCCTGTGGCAAAACCTAATGATGCCCGACGACGAACTGCCCTTCTTCAGACCCGACGGACCGTCGCGCACCAGCCTGCGCCTCAGACAAGCACTGCTCGACCAGATCTTCAGGAATCTCGACGCGTGTTCCTAATGAAAAAGGGCCTTTTAGAAAAAACTTGTTTGGGCTTTCTCCCTCTCTTAGTTCTCAGTGCCAAAATTAAAAACTTTGTCAAGGATTTCTTTTTATTATTTTTTTTTTTGTACATTCTTAGCGCACACGCGCTGGGCTCATTTGGCCCGGCGACAAGGCCGAGGTTTTGTTCAGCTGCCGCCCAAATTCGTCCCAGACAGCGCCACACGGACACTTTTCATACTGTTCGTCGTACAATAATTCCCCACAATTCTCCCCTTTACACTCACGCACGGCGTAGTAATCTCCGCTCTCGACGGCTTCTTCGTTGACTTCTTGCAGTCGTTGCAGCAGCGCGCAAGCGCCCGCCAGGGCTCCAAAAAGCTCACGAAGCAAGGGGGCCGCTGCTTCTGCGTTCGCGCTAACCTCTCGAACTCGTTGGCCTAAGGCTGCGACCTTAGCTTCTGTGCCCGCGGACGCCTCCCAACAGGCCCGGTACCTGCGGCGCTGGGCACAGAAAGCGCGGTTGACGGGGTCCGGCCCACGCGTAATTAGCATTAGGTCGGATTCCGCCAGCACAGGCCTGGTAGCGGGTTGCGCACGCTCAGCTTGCAGGCGTGCTTTCTTCCTAGGCGGGCTATCCCCGGAGGCAGGGGCAGGCCGGAGTTCCGTCTGGTCGGCCTGGCTCGTGCTGGTAGAAGTGGTGGTGCTCATGGTTTGCTGTTGGTCAGCTAGCGTTTCTTTTTTTTTGTGCGTGTGACAGGCAAAGCCGTACCTCGCCTCACCAAAAAGGAGCCGACATACAAAGCCGCGCGCGTGGCGTTGGGGAGGGGGGGGGGGGCGCCCCCTCCCCATTCCTCGGGCCCGGCTCTGCAGTAGAGGGGTGGGGGGGGGCGCCACCCCCCCCTCTCGCTAACTGACGTTTAAAAAGTTTTAATCAGCAGTTCTGTGCTTTGTAGACACAACGTATCACCTTTGCGATTTTCTGTTTGCCACGTGGCTCTGCCGTTCTTTTTTCTTTAGCCCTCGCTCGTGAAGCACCGCCAATGCCATTCACACGATCCCCCCGGAAGCGGTTGTGCCTGCGCGCATCGGGCTGGGGTTGGTTGGATGTTGATCCAGCAATGTGGTCTGTCGTGCTGGTCTTTCTCGGAGAGCCCGCGAGTTTGCGCACGGCGTTCAGGGTTTGCAAACTCTGGGCGTCTATCATGCAAAAGCGACATTTCTGGCAGAGCCTAAGCAATGTGTTGGAGCTTGATCTCAGACTCCGCAGCCATGGCCATTTCTTGTCTTCTCCGGCGGGGCGCGCTTTTCTCGCGGCCGGGGGGTTCTGCTGCTCGCTAGCCATGGCGGCCGACACAAAGACAAACGTTCCCTCTAACAATTTATTGAGCCAGCTTAGACCACAGCGACTGAAGGCCAGCGGCGACGACTTAACCAAAGACAAGCTTCTGGCACTGCTTGCGGGAAATCCGCCCTTGTCCGTAGTCTCAATCCATAAAGGACACCTGGATGACGAGACTTTGTCCCAGCTGCCCGCCTCGGTCCACACACTCGAACTGAGACGGTGTTACTGCTTGTACGGAGACAAAGTGTCCCGCCTACCGACCTCGTTGCAGCGACTGGCCCTGCGCCGCTGTGCACTTGGGTTGAGCGGGTTTACGAGGCTGCTGAAACTTGCGCCGGGGCTGCTGAACTTGGAGATCGAGCAAACGATACATGATGATCTTCCTTGGCTGGCCCAAATCCAAACATTGCCTGGTCTGCAGGGGCTCCGTCTGCGCCACTTTCAGGGCGTCAACCGCACCTCCCTCAACGAGCTCTGCAGTGCGCTGCCAGAGCTGGAGGAGCTTGAGGTTTCGCATTGCGGCATGCACGTATCCCCGACGAACCTTGCCGCTCTGCCCAAGTTCTCGCGTCTGAAGTGTCGCGATCTCAACTGTCTCACGGACCCGTACAAGTTGCCACCAGGGCTCACACATTTAGAACTCGCCGACGCTGGGTACCTGAGTGACTACTGGTTGCAATCACTGTCACAACTGGGCTCGCTGCAGGAGCTGCGCCTCGGCAATTGCAGGAGTTTCACCGACGCCGGGCTGGGCAGGCTGAAACACCCATCACTGCACACCTTGGCGCTGACTGACTGCCGCCAGCTGACGAGCCGGGGGCTCCGTGACCTCGCGCGCAACCTTCCGGCCTTGCATACGTTAGCAATCCTTGGCCACAATCGATTGACCAACAGCGGGCTGCGCCCACTGGTGCGGCGCTTTGCGGTGCTGCGCAGCCTCGGGCTAGAGCTTCAAGACGAGTACGCTGGCACGTGGCTCACACAAATGCCCATGGCCAAGGATCTCCGGCGGCTGAACCTACTTAACGTAAGCATCAACGACGACACGCTGAAGCACCTATCGCGGTTCACGGGTCTGTGCGAGCTGAGCCTCGGGACTTGCTGTGAGGTGACTGACGGGGGGCTTATCCATTTGGAACAGCTGGCGGGTCTGAGATCGCTAGAGCTAGGCAAAGCTTTGCAAGTCACAACCACAGGAGTCGAGCGCCTGGCGCAAGCTCTCGAGCTGCACAAGCTAAGAGTTCGGCGCTAAAGGAACGGCGAGCCCGCCCCTCTGTCTATGTGTTATATCTTGCTACATGTGTTAAAAAAAACCACTCTAGTTAAAAAAAAGTCTTTTAATTACAACTTCAAATGCGACGGATGACGCCCGATGCGACCTAGTAGATCGTATTGAAATCTTGAGGAGGTGAACCCCGCCCCTCCCCCCCCCCTCCCCCCCGGGGCCTCTCCCCGAGGGGAAGGGTGCCAAAGAAAACTTTTCGATTGGTGGAGCACAGTTCTGGCGCACCTTCCTTTCCCCGGGAAATACGCACATGCACATTTGGCGACGAATTTCACGCGAGAAAAAAAGAGAGAAAAAAAAATCCTGCCGGGATCCGCAGAAATCTAGGAAGAGAGAGGGAAGGGGGAGAGGGAGGGTGAGGGAAGGGGGAGGGGAGGGGGGAAGGGGGGGGGGGCGCTCCCCCCCCTGCGGGCTCCAAAAAAGAAAGTTTGTTTATTTTTTTCTCTCCCTCTAAACCCACAAATCTAACCTGTTCACTTTGTGACCAGCTACAGGCATGGCCCTGCCCTTGGCTTTATGGGTCCTGCCTCGACGACAAACTCCGCCTAAGTCATACGGCAAGCGACTTCTCCAATGAGACGGCTTACTCTGTGGGGCCAGAAAGAAAGGCTCCCCGAGCCTCCCCTAGATGCTGCCCCAGCGGGCGGGCCCCGAGAGGAGAAATCCCGAGAGAGGAAGTTCAAGCCCGCGCAGCATCCTCCAGAGCCTTCTTTAGCTTATGCGCCGTTCTGGACTGAGACTGCCAGAGAGATGTCTAGGCAGTTACCTCTATACACAGGAGGCGGCCTGGCCAGAGCGAGCGCAAGCCGCCTGCCTATTTCTCTGAGCAGGGCCCTGGGTAACGGTTCCTGGAGCTCGGTCAGAAGGTACGATCCGACAACCGCACAAGGTCTGCAGGAGACCTTCTGGCAGTCGCGACTTGCACTGCTGCCCGCAACTCAGGTCAACGCGCGACGTAACGCGGCCAAAGCAGACGACACCCAGAACAAGGTGCCCAAGAAGAAGTTTAGTCTGAACAAGAAGGCGAGCAAGATGCCCCCGCTCAAGACACTCACGTGCAGGATCTACCCAAAGACCAAGGATAAGGAAGTCAGGCGGGCTTGAGGCAAAGAAGCTTGAAATCAAGTACGATGTGCGCCTGCGGGTCGATCCCTTGGGTAGATGGTACTTACATGTACCAGTAGAGATAGAGCAGCGCCAGCGCGATTTTGCGGAGCCTGACTCCAGGCGTGTAGTGAGCATTGATCCGGGTGTCAGGAGCTTTTTGACCATGTACCACGCGGACTCGGGTGCGATAACCGAATGGGGCCGCGGGTCCATTGCACGCGTGTACCGATTGCAGAAACACATAGACAAGCTGCTGAGCAAGGTCGAGCTACTGGCTAAGGACAGCAGCAAGAAGCGGAACCGCTGGCGCCTACGGCGCGCTATTACTCGAGTGCGCGACAAGATCTACAACAGGGTCCAGGACGTGCACAAGAAAGCCGCCAGATGGCTGCTGGATAACCACGACTACGTTGTGCTACCTTGGTTCGGAGCGTCGGGCATGGTAAAGGGCAAAACGATCTCAAGGCAAACGAAGCGCAAGCTGCTTGCCTGGCGACACGCAGATTTCCGCAAGAGCTTGCTCAACTTGCAGCGAGAGTATGTAGGCAAGTGCAAAGTTCTGATCTGCAACGAGGAGTTTACCACACAGGCGTGTACGCAATGCGGGGCGCTGTGGAGAGACATCAAAGCTGCCAAGACGTACAGCTGCCAGTGGTGCGCCCTGCAGCACGGGCGCGACATGAACGCCAGTCGCAACATCCTTGTAAGACTGCTGGCCTTGGGTCGTCAGGACTTGTATTAGTTTGTTTAAGCTATCAATCTCGCACCAAACCCTGGCTTCAGGTCGGGTTTTGGTGCTTTGCTTCGATTGGGGCCTCTGAGAAGGGAGGGGGATGTGCCGCGTGCTGCCCCTTCTCCCTTCCAGCTGTAGGAATCTCTGGAGGGGTTCACCTCTCTAAGATTTCAATCCAATCCGGCCAGTTCTCGGTTGATTTTATCCGCCAGAGAGTTGCTGTTGCTACCTAGAACCCGGCTCAGCCTGAGCGCTTGTCCTTCCTTGACGAGGCGCAGCGCGCGATAGAGGAGAAAAAAAAACCATAGCGCACTGGAGCGTCGCCGGGTGCTCGTGCGTCGTTCTGCTCTGCACGTACGCCGCCAGCAGACACAGCTTGGCGTTGTCGTGATACTTGATAGCGACGGGGGCCGTGCGCAAAAGGGGGGCGCTGTCCATGGAACGACCGCAGTCACCCTCTGGCTGGCTGCTGTCAAAGCTCTGGCGCAGCTCGCTAGGGTTTACTAATTGGCCGCGCTTGGTCGACACGAGCGTGTCTAACAGGCACAACATCATGGCAGTATGCCCAGTCCACTTGCGGGGTTGCCCCGCAGCCATCTGCTCTGGCAAAAACCTTAGGTCGCCAAGCATGCCCCCCAGCAGGATGCTGATCGCATGGCGATATAATTTTGTCTCGGCCGGCGCAGGACTTGCTCGGGCTGCGGCGGGCTGCTTGGGGCAGGCCTTGTTGAGCGGAGTGGCCTCGCGCAGGGACATTTGATTTATTATATAACCTTTGTTACCCCGCGGAAAGAGACCGGAGCGGCCCGTTCATTTAGCGCTAAGTTTTGCACGACTATCAGGGGGGGGGGGCCTTACCCCACGGACAAGGCTTAATTTGTGGCTTTAGAGAAAAAGCAAAAATAAATAAACTTTTTTTGGGAGCTCACAGGGGAGGGGGGGGGGGCGCCCCCCCCCCCCCCTTTTTCCCTCTCCCTTCCCCTTTGAGCCCCCTGAGCCCGGGGGGCTCAAAGAACAGGGGAAGGGCAAGGGGGGAGGGAGAGAGCGCAGAAGCTACCAAAAAATATATGAAACGCCTCGACTAAGCCCCCCAATGCCGGGCGCCCCCCCCCCCCCATCTCCCTTGTCGAGACTCCGGCTGAACGAGTTCTGGCGAATTTTTTGGTACTTTCTTTATGATGGCGCAGAATATTGCGGCTTGACGGTCTGTGCATATGATATGACCAAAAAAGGCAGCGTTCTCAGGCTTTTCTGGCAATTGGGGGGGAGTGCGCAAGAGTTGTCATTTGCGCAACAACAAAAAATTTTGGCGGGCGTTTTTCTCCGCGGGAAAGGGGAGGAGTGGGGGCACACCAAGAATCTATGAATTTTTTGTTATTAAAGCTCGACAAAGCCTTACACTTCAATCCGATCTGTGGTATTGCCTTTTCTGACTATCACATAACACAGGGGGGAGAGGCTCGTCTTGTCATGGGTGTGTTCAGCGTCTTAAAACTTTTGTTAAGGATTTTTTTTATTTATTTTTTTTCGTACATTCTTAGCGCGCTGGTCAGGCCAGCCACGCGCAGCTCGCCAGCAGGATGATGATGATGATGATGATGCCCGCAGAGCCGCCGCGCGCCGCGGCGGCCGAGGACACGCCCACAGGGGCGCCAGTCTCCGCAAACTCTCCGCCCGTTGTTGTTGTTGTTGTTGTTGTTGTTGTCGGCGGAGTGGGAGGCGGCGCTGTCGTGGTTTAAAACTCTGTCCACCTTTCGCAGCCTTGGTAGACCGCAACCCCGCGCGCCCCCGAGTTTATACGAAAGCCCTGCAACGGATCGGCGCAGGCCCACGCGCGCAGCATAATCGACGGGGGCCCCCGGCAGCGCCTGCACAACTTAAAGCTTGAGTGAGCAGCCCCTGCAACCGACCGAAAGGCGCACGCGAGTTTCCACTGCCTGGCCCGGCTGCAACTCCAGCGAAAGGTATCTGGCCACGCCGACGGCAGGTTGCGCGTAACTCAGGGCTCGGGCACCTGGTACCAGACAACTGTGCTTGCCCAGGCTGCACTCAAAGACGCGTCTGTCGGGCTCCAGGCAAAAACATATCTGCAGCTGGTATTGGTGCTATGATCGCTCCAGGAGGTATTGATGGCCCCCTGAACGTTTTTGGCGGGCCCAAATTTTGATCATATCACACCCTCCCGAGAAGCAGGACAGGAAAAAGGGAGGGGTGGGGGCGCTCTAAGAAAGTGCGAAAAAAATACGCTGAATTAAAATTCGACAAGTTCTTACACTTGGCACTGAGAACGAATAGAGAAAACGTAAATTACGCTGAATTTAATTAAAGCTCGACGGTCTTACACTGGAACCAAAAAAAAGGGGACAGCAAGGGGCGCGCTAAGAATGTACAAACAATAAAAAAATTCTTGACAAAGTTTTAGTTTGGGCACTGAACTAGGAGAGGGGGGGGGCGCCCCTCCCTACCCCCCCTTTTTCTTTCTTTCCCCTGAGCCCCCTGAGCCCGGGGGGCTCAAAGAACAGGGGAAGGGCAAGGGGGGAGGGGGAGAGCGCAGAAGCTACAAAAAAAAATATGAAACGACTCGACTAAGCCGGGCGCCCCCCCCCCCTTTTCCTTGTCGAGACTCCGGCTGAACGAGTTCTGGCGGATTTTTTGGTACTTTCTTGATGGCGCAAAATATTACGGCTTGACGGTCTGTGCATATGATATGGCCGAAAAAGGCAGCGTTCTCAGGCTTTTCTGGCAATACTGCCTTTTGTCTGCCATATCATTCCAGGCGCACACATACGCAAATTTGGCAACAAGTTTTGTGCAAAAAAAAGAAGAAAGAGAAAGAGAAAAATCTTCCTGCTCGAAAAAAGGGGGAGGGGGGACGAAGGGAAGAGGGGAGAGGGAAGAAAGAGGGAAGAGGGACGAAAGAGGGAAGAGGGAGGATAACCCTCCCCTCTTCCCTGTCGTTTGCTTAAAGGGGAAGAGAGAAAGAAGGGGGAGGGGGGAGAGAGGGGCGCCCCCGTTCTCTTCCCTTCCCTCTTTCTTCCCCCTCTCCCCTTTTTCTTCCCCCTCCCCCTTCTCTCCCCCTCCCCCTTATCTCTCCGCTCCCTCTTCCCTCCGAAGGGGGAGGGAGTGCGCAGGACTTGTCATTTGCGCAAGCAAAAAAAATTCTGGCGCGCGTTTTTTTCCGCGGGGAAACGACCGCTAAAACCCTGGGGAAAGAGACCGGAGCGGCCCGTTCATTTGGCGCTAAGTTTTGCACGACTATGATACGATCAGAAAAGGCAGTGCTTCCAGGTTTCTTGGTAGAACTGCCTTTTTTCAGCTAGATCAAGAATCTATAAATTTTTTGTTATTAAAGGTCGACAAAGCCTTACACTTCAATCGGATCTGTGGTATAACTCCGGCGAAAGGTATCTGGCCACGCCGACGGCAGGTTGCGCGTAACTCAGGGCTCGGGCTCCAGGCAAAAGAGCTTCGTGCCTGGCAAGCACGTGTCCGCGGGATACGCAGGTTTTTCTCAGTTCTTCGGCCTTTATCTCAGTTCTTCGCGTCGAGGAGCTGGATTTATCAGGCTCCTCTCAGCTCACAGACGACATGCTGGCTGCTCTGTTGGAAAGCTTCCCGCGGCTTCAGCGACTGGTCTTGGCGGGCTGCGCCAAGGTCACAAACAAGGGCCTTTTGCACGTGGGCCGCCTGGCGCCTCAACTCCAAACGCTAGACTGCTCCTCTTGCCCCATCATCACAGGCGGGGGTTTGAATAGTCTGCTCGGCGATCTTCCCCAACTCGAACGCTTAGTACTTCAGCGTTGCTTTGGTCTAGAAAGCCAGGCTATGGTCCTTTTTGCACAAACGGGCCATCCACGGCTCCAAGAACTAGATCTGTCTTATTGCCCCTGGATTGAGGATTGCGTGCTGGCCCGCCTAGCTGAGCAGAATTTCCCCAAGCTCGCACTGCTGGACCTGACATGTTGTTCCAAGATCACAGACGCCGGAGTTGCGGCGTTATTGTCACAGCTGCCTCGGCTGCGGCGCCTGAGTCTGTCGGGCTGCTTCAAGCTTACAGAAGCGATCTGGCCCCACCTGTCGGCGCAAAACTGCCTGCCAAAGTTGGAGGTGCTTGATCTGTCGCGTTGCTCTTTGCTTACGGGCGAAAAAACGTCGCGATGGCCCAAGAAGCGGAAGCTACCTACTAGCCTGACCACCTTGAATCTCTCCAGGTGTCATGCGCTCACCGACGAGGGTCTGCAGGCCTTGGTCACGCGGCTACCCAGCCTCCAGAAAATCGATCTTTCGTATTGTCCGGAGCTTACTAAAGATTCACTGGCGACCTTGTCCAAAGTAACGGGGCTACAGCAAATGAACCTCACGCAATGCAAGGGGATTCTAGGCGCGCGAGGCAATTAGAGCTTTTTTTTATTATGCTGATTATTAAATTCGTGTTTGGTAAGTGGCTTTCTGAACCTAAGATGCAGTCTGTCCGGCAAGCTCAGTGAAGTTAAACTTCCCGTCAACCTTAGGTGCAAGGGCGTCAAACTAGAGCTCGAGCAGTTGCCCAGTCTCGCTGCATTAGCGCTGCCCCGGGGTTGGATCATTGATGGCAACATTATAGTAGATGTCTCGATCTGTGATGCTCTCGCTAAATTTGTTCTGCCCGCAGAACTGAGCTGTACAAAACTGAAGCTGGAATTTTCGACTTTGCCCGAGCTTACCGATTTTAAAATATCCAGCCCCTTCAAAATTAGCTCCGACGATGTCAAACAAGTCGTCAGGAAAGTCGACGAATTTACCCTTAAATTCACCGACTGTCCGAATCTCGCTAAAATATGTCTCCCGCAGGATTTGGTGTGCTCCAGCATCGAGATGTGTTGTTGGGATTGCAAAGGGCTCAGTCTGTTTCGGTTTAGTTCACAATCGTGCCAAAATTAAACCTTTGTCAGGGATTTTTTTATTAATTTTTTTTTACATTCTTAGCGCACCCCCCCAAGTAAGACCGTCGAGCTTTAATTCAGCGCATTCTTTTGCGCAACCTTTGGGCCCAGAGAGAGGGGGGAGGCGCCCCCCCCTCCCCCCTTTCTTTTCTTCCCTCCCTCTGAGCCCCCTGAGCCCGGGGGGCTCAAGGAGCAGGGAAAGGGCAAGGGGGGAGGGGAAGGGCGCAGAATCTACAAAAAAATTAATACATGCAACGCCTCCGCTAAGCCCCCCCCCCCTCACCCCCCCCCCCTTGTTTGTTTGTTTAAAGGGGAAGAGAAGGGGGGAGAGAGGGGCGCCCTTTCTCTCTCCCCCTCCCGTTCCCCTTCTCGCTCCCCTTCTCTCCCCCTCCCCCTTCTCTTCCCGCTCCCTCTTACCCCCGAAGGGGGCAAGGGTGGTACTATGAAAAACTTGTCATTTGCGCAAAAAAAAAATGGCGCGCGGTTTTTTTTGCGCGGAAAAACGACCGTTAAAAACTCCGCAAAAAATACCGAAGCGGCCCGTTTATTTGGCGCTAAATTTTGTTGTTCTACAGGGGAGTGATACGGCCGGAAAAGGCAGTGCTGCAGAGTTTTTTCGGCAGAAACGGAGGAATGTGCCATTTGCGAGGCACGCCAGATGGTAGTGTCAAGCTGGTGTGGATAGTCCTGTGCTATAGCGAAGAAGATAACCTCAAGCATATGAAATTTTTACAGAACAGAGAAAAGGGAATGTACATCTGCTTCGGCAACGACGCGCTGAGCTGGGGTGGCGGGCGCGGTACTATTCAAACAACAGGAAGAACAGTGAGCACAAAGACATCACGACACCCCTGCCCCTTCCCTCTCTCGAACCTAGGATTTTCTGGCCACCGGTCTTTTAAATTCTATGTTTGTTTCGAGATCCTCCGCGGCCGGCACACTAAAGGAACTTAAATTCCGACATCCTTGAAAAGTCACGCTGGCATGCCCCTTGATATCCCAGCCCTCGGGCGGGGGCGCCAAGAAAGTGCAAGAAAAATCACGCTGAATTAAAACTCGACAAGGCAGTACAAACTTGACAATTAAAACAGCACCCTCAGGCTGCCGCGGCATCCGGCCCACGTTATGTTGCCGCGGTAGCCTATGCCAGAGCCCTAGCCGGCACCGTCTGTGCTCTGCTCGCGCGCCAAGAGAATTCCAGGCCACAACGTCCGCGCCTGTGTAACTAGCTTCAAACAGCTGATCCCCGGCACCGGAGCCCTTGTCGATTTTTAATTCAGCGTGGACTTTTCCTGCATTTTCCTGGCGCCCTACCCCCCCCCCCCTGCCCCTTCCCTCTCTTGGTTCTCAGTGCCAAGATTGAAACTTTTTCAAGAATTTTTTTTTGCGTGATTTTTCTTGTACACCGGCGAAGCGCCGCCCCCTTCTTCCCCCCTTTTTCTGACCTTGGGGGCAGTACCATCCTCCCCAGGGTCGTGCCGGGGCACGGTGCGCAAGATCTACGGAAATATGAAAAGTGGAAAAGAAAGATTTTTTTTGGAACGCGTTTGCACGCGCTCTGAGGAGGGACGAGGGGAGAGGAGGAATAAGCAGAAGACAAAGGCGAGAGGGGCGACGAAGGTGAGAGGGGAGACGAAAGTGAGAGGGGCGACGAGAGTGAGAGGGAGAGCTACAACAGGTCTCGGCTGGGGCGGCCCAGCCGAGCGTCTGTGTGGGATTTTCTTTTTGCGCAAGTAGATTTTGGCGCCAAATTGGCGCATACGGCTGTTTCCCCGGGAAGGCTAAGACGTGCACGGGCTCAAGTCTACAGGTTAGACTCAAATTAAAAAGCTTTCCCTGCTCCTTGAGTAGTTACGACACTACATTCTTAGCGCGCCCTTGCCCAAAAAAAAGTTTATTAAACACAATGAACCTAGGATTTTCTGGCTACCGGTCTTTTAAGTTCTATATTTGAAGGCGGCCGGCACACTAAAGGAACTTAAATCCCGACATCCTTGAAAAGTCACGCTGACCTCGTCGTCACCAGCTTAGCGGCATGCGCGCAGGATGTCCTGAAGTCCACGCCGAATTAAAACTCGACAAGGTCTTATATTTGACACTAAAAATTAGGAGATAGAGAGAATTTAACGCTGAATTAAAGCTCGACGGCGTCCTGTCAGTGCCATGGGTCGACCATCGTGCGCAAGATCAGAAAAATATGAAAAGTGGAAAAAAGATTTTGCTCGACAACAAAGGGAACAAACGGGGGGGCGCCGTCTCCCCCCCCCCCCCCGTTCCCCCCCCCCCTGTTCCTCTTTGTGTGGGGGGGGCGCCCCCCCCCCCCTTCTACTCTCAGCATCAACGCACGTTCAGAGTTTAGAAAAATGAGACACAATCGAAGAAAACGAGCGGCTCGTAACTGCGCAAGAAGCGTTGTCAAAACAAGATATTTGGCGAAACAAACTAGACTGTCCGCAGTGTAAGAAGCCATTAAGTCTGGTCCGTCAATCCGCGGATGGGCTCAGGCGCGATAGCAGTTGCGGCATTAGTTTGGTTTCTAACTCCTCCAGCTCTTCCAGTGTGCGCTCTCTGGCTCCGCAGCGAGAAAAAATTTGACAGCGATTATGATTGTGAAAAATGGGCTCACTATTTCCTTCCATATTCGCTGTCGCCAATTGCGGACAGGTGTCCCAGGCTCTCCGTGTTGCTGAGTTCTGCTTGTTTTTATGCGGGCCTCTTGCGCGAGACAGAGCCTGCCGCCAGACCGCGTCGGCGTCGCCAAGGAAATGAGCAGCGAGCCAAAGTCATCCGAGAACACAGTGTAGTGCACGCGTAGCAAACCGTCGGCCTCAAGCGTTGCCACCAGCGTCTTGTCCTGCAGCACAAAACGTGTGCTCTTTAGTGCCTGTGATGTTTGCTAGGACACTCATGTCTGACGCCGAAAGCAGCTCGCCATGGGGGGTAGCCTCGTTCGAGCCAGTCGGGGCGCACTCTTCATTGTGCTGACTTGCCGTCGCCGGGGCCGCTGCCTTCTTCACGGTAGGCATTACGAGGGCTTGTTTTTATTCGTCTCCCCATTTCCCCCCGCAGCTCTACTTCCCCCGCCCCCCCCCCCCCCCCTCTCTCTCTCTCTCTCTCCCCGTTCCCTCTCTCCCGTTTGCCATTCCAAACTCGTCGCCGAAAAAAATCGTTTTGCTGAACCCTCGCTACCTGGAAGACGGGTCGGTGAGCTTTGGTATGGGCCGGATCGAGGCGGCGCATGCTTTTCTGGGCGGTATTGGGCCTCGAGCGCGCGACCCGGTTCTGCGGCGCCTCAACCAATTTCGATACTTGCGCGACAGACCCTTTAGCGGGCTCTGCCCGCGGGTCCTGCCTTGCACGCACCCCAGCGCGGGGCTGGGGCTGACGCCCCGGGAGCGCAGCCAGCATTGCACTTTCTTGCTGCGCGTTCGCAGAGGTGATGATGCTGCTGATTGGCACTCACTGGTCGTGTTTGTCGACCAACCCGAACCCGAACCCGCGGCAACACCCGGAGGCAAGCCCCGGGTAGTCACACCCGTGTACGTGTACGATCCCGTCAGCGCAGACGCGGACGCGCTGGCCGACGGGTGGCAATGTTGGGCGGGTCCCTTGTCCACGGCCTTCGGAAGGCGCGGCCTCGCCGTCTCGCTCCGGCCCCCCCCACGACTGACGGCCCGAGGGAGATCGACGCGCGCACAGCTCGGGCCGGACCAACGGGGACACGAAGGCGTCTGCGCTCTCTGGTCGTTAGCTCGGGCACTGCAGGTCAGCTGCTCCCGCCGGGCAGCCGACCTCGGCAGGGCTCTCGGGGAGCCCTGGCTGCTCCTAGTTTCATTCCTGTGGCAAAACCTAATGATGCCCGACGACGAACTGCCCTTCTTCAGACCCGACGGACCGTCGCGCACCAGCCTGCGCCTCAGACAAGCACTGCTCGACCAGATCTTCAGGAATCTCGACGCGTGTTCCTAATGAAAAAGGGCCTTTTAGAAAAAACTTGTTTGGGCTTTCTCCCTCTCTTAGTTCTCAGTGCCAAAATTAAAAACTTTGTCAAGGATTTCTTTTTATTATTTTTTTTTTGTACATTCTTAGCGCACACGCGCTGGGCTCATTTGGCCCGGCGACAAGGCCGAGGTTTTGTTCAGCTGCCGCCCAAATTCGTCCCAGACAGCGCCACACGGACACTTTTCATACTGTTCGTCGTACAATAATTCCCCACAATTCTCCCCTTTACACTCACGCACGGCGTAGTAATCTCCGCTCTCGACGGCTTCTTCGTTGACTTCTTGCAGTCGTTGCAGCAGCGCGCAAGCGCCCGCCAGGGCTCCAAAAAGCTCACGAAGCAAGGGGGCCGCTGCTTCTGCGTTCGCGCTAACCTCTCGAACTCGTTGGCCTAAGGCTGCGACCTTAGCTTCTGTGCCCGCGGACGCCTCCCAACAGGCCCGGTACCTGCGGCGCTGGGCACAGAAAGCGCGGTTGACGGGGTCCGGCCCACGCGTAATTAGCATTAGGTCGGATTCCGCCAGCACAGGCCTGGTAGCGGGTTGCGCACGCTCAGCTTGCAGGCGTGCTTTCTTCCTAGGCGGGCTATCCCCGGAGGCAGGGGCAGGCCGGAGTTCCGTCTGGTCGGCCTGGCTCGTGCTGGTAGAAGTGGTGGTGCTCATGGTTTGCTGTTGGTCAGCTAGCGTTTCTTTTTTTTTGTGCGTGTGACAGGCAAAGCCGTACCTCGCCTCACCAAAAAGGAGCCGACATACAAAGCCGCGCGCGTGGCGTTGGGGAGGGGGGGGGGGCGCCCCCTCCCCATTCCTCGGGCCCGGCTCTGCAGTAGAGGGGTGGGGGGGGGGCGCCACCCCCCCCTCTCGCTAACTGACGTTTAAAAAGTTTAAATCAGCAGTTCTGTGCTTTGTAGACACAACGTATCACCTTTGCGATTTTCTGTTTGCCACGTGGCTCTGCCGTTCTTTTTTCTTTAGCCCTCGCTCGTGAAGCACCGCCAATGCCATTCACACGATCCCCCCGGAAGCGGTTGTGCCTGCGCGCATCGGGCTGGGGTTGGTTGGATGTTGATCCAGCAATGTGGTCTGTCGTGCTGGTCTTTCTCGGAGAGCCCGCGAGTTTGCGCACGGCGTTCAGGGTTTGCAAACTCTGGGCGTCTATCATGCAAAAGCGACATTTCTGGCAGAGCCTAAGCAATGTGTTGGAGCTTGATCTCAGACTCCGCAGCCATGGCCATTTCTTGTCTTCTCCGGCGGGGCGCGCTTTTCTCGCGGCCGGGGGGTTCTGCTGCTCGCTAGCCATGGCGGCCGACACAAAGACAAACGTTCCCTCTAACAATTTATTGAGCCAGCTTAGACCACAGCGACTGAAGGCCAGCGGCGACGACTTAACCAAAGACAAGCTTCTGGCACTGCTTGCGGGAAATCCGCCCTTGTCCGTAGTCTCAATCCATAAAGGACACCTGGATGACGAGACTTTGTCCCAGCTGCCCGCCTCGGTCCACACACTCGAACTGAGACGGTGTTACTGCTTGTACGGAGACAAAGTGTCCCGCCTACCGACCTCGTTGCAGCGACTGGCCCTGCGCCGCTGTGCACTTGGGTTGAGCGGGTTTACGAGGCTGCTGAAACTTGCGCCGGGGCTGCTGAACTTGGAGATCGAGCAAACGATACATGATGATCTTCCTTGGCTGGCCCAAATCCAAACATTGCCTGGTCTGCAGGGGCTCCGTCTGCGCCACTTTCAGGGCGTCAACCGCACCTCCCTCAACGAGCTCTGCAGTGCGCTGCCAGAGCTGGAGGAGCTTGAGGTTTCGCATTGCGGCATGCACGTATCCCCGACGAACCTTGCCGCTCTGCCCAAGTTCTCGCGTCTGAAGTGTCGCGATCTCAACTGTCTCACGGACCCGTACAAGTTGCCACCAGGGCTCACACATTTAGAACTCGCCGACGCTGGGTACCTGAGTGACTACTGGTTGCAATCACTGTCACAACTGGGCTCGCTGCAGGAGCTGCGCCTCGGCAATTGCAGGAGTTTCACCGACGCCGGGCTGGGCAGGCTGAAACACCCATCACTGCACACCTTGGCGCTGACTGACTGCCGCCAGCTGACGAGCCGGGGGCTCCGTGACCTCGCGCGCAACCTTCCGGCCTTGCATACGTTAGCAATCCTTGGCCACAATCGATTGACCAACAGCGGGCTGCGCCCACTGGTGCGGCGCTTTGCGGTGCTGCGCAGCCTCGGGCTAGAGCTTCAAGACGAGTACGCTGGCACGTGGCTCACACAAATGCCCATGGCCAAGGATCTCCGGCGGCTGAACCTACTTAACGTAAGCATCAACGACGACACGCTGAAGCACCTATCGCGGTTCACGGGTCTGTGCGAGCTGAGCCTCGGGACTTGCTGTGAGGTGACTGACGGGGGGCTTATCCATTTGGAACAGCTGGCGGGTCTGAGATCGCTAGAGCTAGGCAAAGCTTTGCAAGTCACAACCACAGGAGTCGAGCGCCTGGCGCAAGCTCTCGAGCTGCACAAGCTAAGAGTTCGGCGCTAAAGGAACGGCGAGCCCGCCCCTCTGTCTATGTGTTATATCTTGCTACATGTGTTTAAAAAAAACCACTCTAGTTAAAAAAAAGTCTTTTAATTACAACTTCAAATGCGACGGATGACGCCCGATGCGACCTAGTAGATCGTATTGAAATCTTGAGGAGGTGAACCCCGCCCCTCCCCCCCCCTCCCCCCCGGGGCCTCTCCCCGAGGGGAAGGGTGCCAAAGAAAACTTTTCGATTGGTGGAGCACAGTTCTGGCGCACCTTCCTTTCCCCGGGAAATACGCACATGCACATTTGGCGACGAATTTCACGCGAGAAAAAAAGAGAGAAAAAAAAATCCTGCCGGGATCCGCAGAAATCTAGGAAGAGAGAGGGAAGGGGGAGAGGGAGGGTGAGGGAAGGGGGAGGGGAGGGGGGAAGGGGGGGGGGCGCTCCCCCCCCTGCGGGCTCCAAAAAAGAAAGTTTGTTTATTTTTTTCTCTCCCTCTAAACCCACAAATCTAACCTGTTCACTTTGTGACCAGCTACAGGCATGGCCCTGCCCTTGGCTTTATGGGTCCTGCCTCGACGACAAACTCCGCCTAAGTCATACGGCAAGCGACTTCTCCAATGAGACGGCTTACTCTGTGGGGCCAGAAAGAAAGGCTCCCCGAGCCTCCCCTAGATGCTGCCCCAGCGGGCGGGCCCCGAGAGGAGAAATCCCGAGAGAGGAAGTTCAAGCCCGCGCAGCATCCTCCAGAGCCTTCTTTAGCTTATGCGCCGTTCTGGACTGAGACTGCCAGAGAGATGTCTAGGCAGTTACCTCTATACACAGGAGGCGGCCTGGCCAGAGCGAGCGCAAGCCGCCTGCCTATTTCTCTGAGCAGGGCCCTGGGTAACGGTTCCTGGAGCTCGGTCAGAAGGTACGATCCGACAACCGCACAAGGTCTGCAGGAGACCTTCTGGCAGTCGCGACTTGCACTGCTGCCCGCAACTCAGGTCAACGCGCGACGTAACGCGGCCAAAGCAGACGACACCCAGAACAAGGTGCCCAAGAAGAAGTTTAGTCTGAACAAGAAGGCGAGCAAGACGCCCCCGCTCAAGACACTCACGTGCAGGATCTACCCAAAGACCAAGGATAAGGAAGTCAGGCGGGCTTGAGGCAAAGAAGCTTGAAATCAAGTACGATGTGCGCCTGCGGGTCGATCCCTTGGGTAGATGGTACTTACATGTACCAGTAGAGATAGAGCAGCGCCAGCGCGATTTTGCGGAGCCTGACTCCAGGCGTGTAGTGAGCATTGATCCGGGTGTCAGGAGCTTTTTGACCATGTACCACGCGGACTCGGGTGCGATAACCGAATGGGGCCGCGGGTCCATTGCACGCGTGTACCGATTGCAGAAACACATAGACAAGCTGCTGAGCAAGGTCGAGCTACTGGCTAAGGACAGCAGCAAGAAGCGGAACCGCTGGCGCCTACGGCGCGCTATTACTCGAGTGCGCGACAAGATCTACAACAGGGTCCAGGACGTGCACAAGAAAGCCGCCAGATGGCTGCTGGATAACCACGACTACGTTGTGCTACCTTGGTTCGGAGCGTCGGGCATGGTAAAGGGCAAAACGATCTCAAGGCAAACGAAGCGCAAGCTGCTTGCCTGGCGACACGCAGATTTCCGCAAGAGCTTGCTCAACTTGCAGCGAGAGTATGTAGGCAAGTGCAAAGTTCTGATCTGCAACGAGGAGTTTACCACACAGGCGTGTACGCAATGCGGGGCGCTGTGGAGAGACATCAAAGCTGCCAAGACGTACAGCTGCCAGTGGTGCGCCCTGCAGCACGGGCGCGACATGAACGCCAGTCGCAACATCCTTGTAAGACTGCTGGCCTTGGGTCGTCAGGACTTGTATTAGTTTGTTTAAGCTATCAATCTCGCACCAAACCCTGGCTTCAGGTCGGGTTTTGGTGCTTTGCTTCGATTGGGGCCTCTGAGAAGGGAGGGGGATGTGCCGCGTGCTGCCCCTTCTCCCTTCCAGCTGTAGGAATCTCTGGAGGGGTTCACCTCTCTAAGATTTCAATCCAATCCGGCCAGTTCTCGGTTGATTTTATCCGCCAGAGAGTTGCTGTTGCTACCTAGAACCCGGCTCAGCCTGAGCGCTTGTCCTTCCTTGACGAGGCGCAGCGCGCGATAGAGGAGAAAAAAAAACCATAGCGCACTGGAGCGTCGCCGGGTGCTCGTGCGTCGTTCTGCTCTGCACGTACGCCGCCAGCAGACACAGCTTGGCGTTGTCGTGATACTTGATAGCGACGGGGGCCGTGCGCAAAAGGGGGGCGCTGTCCATGGAACGACCGCAGTCACCCTCTGGCTGGCTGCTGTCAAAGCTCTGGCGCAGCTCGCTAGGGTTTACTAATTGGCCGCGCTTGGTCGACACGAGCGTGTCTAACAGGCACAACATCATGGCAGTATGCCCAGTCCACTTGCGGGGTTGCCCCGCAGCCATCTGCTCTGGCAAAAACCTTAGGTCGCCAAGCATGCCCCCCAGCAGGATGCTGATCGCATGGCGATATAATTTTGTCTCGGCCGGCGCAGGACTTGCTCGGGCTGCGGCGGGCTGCTTGGGGCAGGCCTTGTTGAGCGGAGTGGCCTCGCGCAGGGACATTTGATTTATTATATAACCTTTGTTACCCCGCGGAAAGAGACCGGAGCGGCCCGTTCATTTAGCGCTAAGTTTTGCACGACTATCAGGGGGGGGGGGCCTTACCCCACGGACAAGGCTTAATTTGTGGCTTTAGAGAAAAAGCAAAAATAAATAAACTTTTTTTGGGAGCTCACAGGGGAGGGGGGGGGGGGCGCCCCCCCCCCCCCTTTTTCCCTCTCCCTTCCCCTTTGAGCCCCCTGAGCCCGGGGGCTCAAAGAACAGGGGAAGGGCAAGGGGGGAGGGAGAGAGCGCAGAAGCTACCAAAAAATATATGAAACGCCTCGACTAAGCCCCCCAATGCCGGGCGCCCCCCCCCCCCCCCCCATCTCCCTTGTCGAGACTCCGGCTGAACGAGTTCTGGCGAATTTTTTGGTACTTTCTTTATGATGGCGCAGAATATTGCGGCTTGACGGTCTGTGCATATGATATGACCAAAAAAGGCAGCGTTCTCAGGCTTTTCTGGCAATTGGGGGGGAGTGCGCAAGAGTTGTCATTTGCGCAACAACAAAAAATTTTGGCGGGCGTTTTTCTCCGCGGGAAAGGGGAGAAGTGGGGGCACACCAAGAATCTATGAATTTTTTGTTATTAAAGCTCGACAAAGCCTTACACTTCAATCCGATCTGTGGTATTGCCTTTTCTGACTATCACATAACACAGGGGGGAGAGGCTCGTCTTGTCATGGGTGTGTTCAGCGTCTTAAAACTTTTGTTAAGGATTTTTTTTATTTATTTTTTTTCGTACATTCTTAGCGCGCTGGTCAGGCCAGCCACGCGCAGCTCGCCAGCAGGATGATGATGATGATGATGATGCCCGCAGAGCCGCCGCGCGCCGCGGCGGCCGAGGACACGCCCACAGGGGCGCCAGTCTCCGCAAACTCTCCGCCCGTTGTTGTTGTTGTTGTTGTTGTTGTTGTCGGCGGAGTGGGAGGCGGCGCTGTCGTGGTTTAAAACTCTGTCCACCTTTCGCAGCCTTGGTAGACCGCAACCCCGCGCGCCCCCGAGTTTATACGAAAGCCCTGCAACGGATCGGCGCAGGCCCACGCGCGCAGCATAATCGACGGGGGCCCCCGGCAGCGCCTGCACAACTTAAAGCTTGAGTGAGCAGCCCCTGCAACCGACCGAAAGGCGCACGCGAGTTTCCACTGCCTGGCCCGGCTGCAACTCCAGCGAAAGGTATCTGGCCACGCCGACGGCAGGTTGCGCGTAACTCAGGGCTCGGGCACCTGGTACCAGACAACTGTGCTTGCCCAGGCTGCACTCAAAGACGCGTCTGTCGGGCTCCAGGCAAAAACATATCTGCAGCTGGTATTGGTGCTATGATCGCTCCAGGAGGTATTGATGGCCCCCTGAACGTTTTTGGCGGGCCCAAATTTTGATCATATCACACCCTCCCGAGAAGCAGGACAGGAAAAAGGGAGGGGTGGGGGCGCTCTAAGAAAGTGCGAAAAAAATACGCTGAATTAAAATTCGACAAGTTCTTACACTTGGCACTGAGAACGAATAGAGAAAACGTAAATTACGCTGAATTTAATTAAAGCTCGACGGTCTTACACTGGAACCAAAAAAAAGGGGACAGCAAGGGGCGCGCTAAGAATGTACAAACAATAAAAAAATTCTTGACAAAGTTTTAGTTTGGGCACTGAACTAGGAGAGGGGGGGGGCGCCCCTCCCTAACCCCCCCTTTTTCTTTCTTTCCCCTGAGCCCCCTGAGCCCGGGGGGCTCAAAGAACAGGGGAAGGGCAAGGGGGGAGGGGGAGAGCGCAGAAGCTACAAAAAAAAATATGAAACGACTCGACTAAGCCGGGCGCCCCCCCCCCCCTTTTCCTTGTCGAGACTCCGGCTGAACGAGTTCTGGCGGATTTTTTGGTACTTTCTTGATGGCGCAAAATATTACGGCTTGACGGTCTGTGCATATGATATGGCCGAAAAAGGCAGCGTTCTCAGGCTTTTCTGGCAATACTGCCTTTTGTCTGCCATATCATTCCAGGCGCACACATACGCAAATTTGGCAACAAGTTTTGTGCAAAAAAAAGAAGAAAGAGAAAGAGAAAAATCTTCCTGCTCGAAAAAAGGGGGAGGGGGGACGAAGGGAAGAGGGGAGAGGGAAGAAAGAGGGAAGAGGGACGAAAGAGGGAAGAGGGAGGATAACCCTCCCCTCTTCCCTGTCGTTTGCTTAAAGGGGAAGAGAGAAAGAAGGGGGAGGGGGGAGAGAGGGGCGCCCCCGTTCTCTTCCCTTCCCTCTTTCTTCCCCCTCTCCCCTTTTTCTTCCCCCTCCCCCTTCTCTCCCCCTCCCCCTTATCTCTCCGCTCCCTGTTCCCTCCGAAGGGGGAGGGAGTGCGCAGGACTTGTCATTTGCGCAAGCAAAAAAAATTCTGGCGCGCGTTTTTTTCCGCGGGGAAACGACCGCTAAAACCCTGGGGAAAGAGACCGGAGCGGCCCGTTCATTTGGCGCTAAGTTTTGCACGACTATGATACGATCAGAAAAGGCAGTGCTTCCAGGTTTCTTGGTAGAACTGCCTTTTTTCAGCTAGATCAAGAATCTATAAATTTTTTGTTATTAAAGGTCGACAAAGCCTTACACTTCAATCGGATCTGTGGTATAACTCCGGCGAAAGGTATCTGGCCACGCCGACGGCAGGTTGCGCGTAACTCAGGGCTCGGGCTCCAGGCAAAAGAGCTTCGTGCCTGGCAAGCACGTGTCCGCGGGATACGCAGGTTTTTCCCAGCTCGTGGAGCTCGAGTCATCATCGGCCAGGAGAGGCGTCCAGTCGTGTGTGCAGCCTTCAACAAGCGTGTAACGTAGTTTCGGCGGCTGGATTCGCTTCAACGGGGGTTCTCAGTACGGCTGCCATTGACAGCCAGCTGGGTTTGCTAAACTCGGCCCGGGCAGGGCACCGCCCACAAGTGCCTGAGGATCACGTCGCGCTGCCCCGGCTCGAGCCTGACTGCATACCAAATACTAGGTTTAGGATAGCCTTGGAGAAAGGGGGAGGGAGTGCGCAAGACTTGTCATTTGCGCAACAAAAAAAAATTTGGCGTGCGTCTTTTTCCGCGGGAAAACAAGGGTAGGGGCGCGCTAATAATGTACAAACAATAAAAAGCGATTTTTTAAAATAAAAACTCGACAAAGTCGTACGCTAGAACATGTCTTCCTCGTTCTCCCTGGCCGGAAGAGATGGTTTGACGCCAGGCTGCAACCTGTCTGCGTATAGCCGGAACAATGGCCCCGCGGGATGACAGTGCGCCGCCTGCAGTGGCTGGAAGAGCCCTGCGTGGGCAGGCCTGGCCACAGTGCTCTTGGCAGGCTTAAAGTCGGCCCAGGCTCGAGGGCACATGATCAGGGCCTGCCACATGAAAGCCACCAACAGCAGCCAGGAATGAGGGATGCATCTGACAAACCACAGATTTTGGCGGCGGCCGCTGCAGCTCACCATGAGCGCTCTGGCAAGCGAGATCAGTGCGCATGTAGTCTCCAGCACCTGGTCGCTAGGGGGGTAAGATGGCGTGCCTTGTTGTGCGCTGTGCAACCTAACAACCCGGCCGCTCGCGCTCTGGAAGGCGTTGCTCACTGCTAGGTAAAACGCATCACCTAGGTTTGGCGGCACCGGGTAAGAATCACCGTTGGGATCGTACACGTACAAATCCAATCCGTTTTCGGACTCCTCCTTGAATAAGACCTGGGTGTGTCCGAGAATACGTAACGTGCAGTTGGCCGGCGCTCCCCGGTGCAGTATAAAGGTGTTATAATGCTTGAGCTCCTGTCGGCTAACGCCAATAGTGAGACCAACGCGTGGTAACCACTTGAGCTCCCGCGGGCACAGCCGCTCGAACGGCTTTACTCCACTGGCCAGTGGGCAAGGAAGTTAGTAATAGGTTCCCGTAGGCGCCGTGCCAACCACTATTGTAGTCCGTCAGAGTTTGCACGCCAAACCAGAGGGAGCCCTCGCGATAACCCGGGTTGCGGCGCCAGTCCCAGCGGCTCCCGACCTCGTGTACGCTGCGCAGCCACCAGCCCAGCACCCAGACGTCCTCGTCGTGGTATTGGATCTTGGTGTCCCAGCCCAGCACCACGGGCCAGCGCGGCGGGGGCTGGGGCAGCTTGGCGTCTAGCACGGGCGGGCCATCCAACACCTCGCGCCCATAGAACTCGACCCCCGTGCGAGCCGCCGCGTAGCCCCAGGCCCGAGCGAAGCGCGGTGTGAGCGGACCGTAGCGGGAGACCCCGCGCGACCAGCGTGCGGGCGGTGCATCCCGCACGCGTCGGTGGTACACCCGGACCAGCATTTCATAAAGGCGCGGGTGCTTCTGCAGCCCCGCGGCGGGCACATACAAGTCTGGCCTTCGGTAGACCACTCCTGTCAGGCCGAAGCTGCCTGCCGAGCGCACCAAACTCTGCACCACCATATTCGTGTCCCAGTCCTGGCTGGACTGCAGGGCCTGGTATAGTGCCTGCTGGAATGCTGCGAGCACGGTGTACAAGGGCACAGGCTCAGCGCACGCACTGGCTTGCACCCCACACCAAGCCAGCACACCCTTCGCTCTCGGGTCGAGGGAGCGGCGGCATACATCCAGCAAGGCCTGCGGCACCGGCCGCGCCAGCAAGCACAGCGGATCGCTCTCCCATAGCTGGGGGAAGACGTCCTGCCCAGCAACTGAGGTACTGGCGCAGAGCCGCTGTCGGGCGCCGAGGTCGACGCGAAACCACGGCGAGCGCCCCGCGCAGTACCTTAGTGCCTGCCATAGATGCTCCTGCTCTTCGACGGTGGGCGACCAGGGGTGTTGCTCTAGGAGAGACACCAAGCTCTCGGCTTCACGGGCTTGACGTTCTGGCCTCCGGAACTCCCGGAGGTACGTTAGCAGGGCACGTACGGCTTGCGTCATGGTCCTGTCCCCCGCGGCCGCCTGGCTGCTGTTCGGCACGAGAGGTTGGTAATAGACGCTGGTTTGTACCCAATCCGGAATGCACCAGGACCACACCGTGCCCAACGCAGCTTCTTGTACTAGCCGCCAGCGCCACTCGGGCCAATGCGGCGTGCGGCGCAGCTTGCTCGGCGGTTTCGATTGCACGAACTCGCGACGCATCTGTCGCAACTGGACGAGGTACAACTGGAATTTTTTTTCCTGTGCTTGACATTCTGTTGGATTTTCATGGCAGACTGCGCACCGTGACATCGGCGGAGGAGAAGGAGAGAGAGAGAGAGAGAGAGAGAGAGAGAGTAGAAATTTCCAAGTTTTACAGAAGTTACAGAGTCTGATCGTTCTAGGGATTCACTGTCAAAGTTTTGCACGACCATATCACTCCCAAAATTTGACCATATCACACACCCTCCCGAGGAGCAAACCGGGTTGAATTCGCATACAACCAACAACAACTCGTCAGCAGAATAAGTTTTTGCAAGGGGTAGAAAGGGAAGAAGGGCAGGGGCGGGGGAAGGGGGAGAGGAGGGAAGGGGGGAGGGGGAAGGGGGAGGGGGAAGAGAAGGAAAAAAGCTCCTCTCCCCCCAACACCTTTCCACTTTGTAAAAGACACAAAGAAGAAGCTCTTGTGGATGTCCCAACCTGCTCCGGCGCAAGCCGCTGCACAGACTGGCAAGCGCGCCCTGCCGTCCGTTGAGAGCAAGGGCGATGCACTCACCCCAGAGAGCCCGCGCAAGCGCCCGTGCAACGAAAAGAGGCCCAACCACAGAGTCTGGATCGGCGAATACGATAGCACGAACTGGAGCAGCAGAGGCGTCCTGGACGAGTTTCTCCTCCTGCGGTGCGGTGCTCGTGCCTCTCTCTATACCGTCAAGCACCTTCCGGAACAGGAAGACCCGCACCTGTTTGAGCTCCAATACACGTGCCAGGGTAGTACTCGCTTGAGTCGCCCTTGCCTGGCCCACAAAGGCGTTTTCCATCGCGCGGGGAACAATAACGCCAGGGTCAGAGTTACCGAGTACAGCCGCACCCTGGATGTTGTTTGCTGCGACACTCAATGCGCGGCCAATAAGCACCCAGAGCGCTTCGATCTGGAAGAACTAGAAGAAACAAAGGCAGCCTGGCGCAATTGGGAGGCCGACTACGACGACGACACGTGGTTCAACCTCGTCGAAAACGACGGCGACGAGGGCAGAGGGCTTGCGCAGGAACAAGGACAACAATGCCCTGCAAGCTCGAGCTCAAGCAGTGCTGGACTGGCTGCCCCCGCCACGGTGGCAGGCAGAGATTGGTTTTCTCGACATCTGGCGCGCACCTTTATGTGCAAACAACGCCACCACGATTCAAACATTATTTTCAAGGTCCTCCTTAATAAGGAAAGACCAAACGGCTTTGAAATCGAATACCGCAAGAACAGTGCTGGGTCGCGAAATCACCCCTGTCCTGCTTACGACGGCTTGGTTCACGACGGCAGTAAAGCGTACATTGAGCCCTCCCCCGAATTCATGCACGTGTCTGTCCTCTGCAAAGAAGAAGCGTGCAAGAGACTGGGGCCAGTTCTTTTCAAAGTACAAGATCACGAGGAGAAGCTGCGCGGCAGTCAAAGGTCGGGTTTGGGAAGAGGAAGCAACAGGAAAACCCACCACGAAATCGACGCAACGGAAGAGCCCAGGCAAAAAGGGGAGGACGACGAGGGAAGCGACGACGAGGAGACAAGGGTGGCAAAGGCCGCAAAGGCGGAGAAAAGGGACAAGAAATACCGAGCACGTCTGAAGCCCCTTTTAGCCCAACTCACCCCCCTTCCGCGACCTGCAGAGCTGATTTCGAGATCATCCGGACTACATCGGGCAAGACTTGCCGTCTGGAACACTGGAAAAGGCCTGCAAGAAGAGAGAACACGTACTGAGAGAAGCAGTAAAGCTTTTTATAAAATATTGGGCCAGAGAGGCCGCCGCCGAGCGCAAGTTCGATTCATTACAAGCCAGAGGCTCGGGAGAGGAAAAGAAGGAGGAGGGAAGTTTTGAGGAGGGTTCGGGAGAGGACTCGGACAGTGCTTCGGACGACGATCATTGGAAAGACATTTTCCGAGAGCGATACGAGCACGCCCGAAAAGAGTTGGTGCAGCGGCTAACTTTGTTTATGAACGATTATCTCTGCCACATCAAGGGGCTCAGCAAAGAGGCAATCGCAGTCTTTTGGGGGCAGGGACAAGAGAAAACGTGGGTACTAAAACCCATCGACGACTTTAAGTACCAAGGGGATGATCTCGAAATCAAGCTTCCTTCATCTTCAATCAAGCTAAAAAGCAAAAAAAAGAAGAGGAGAAAAGAGCCCAGTGGCATCGTCGAACTCGACAGGGGCGTGACGACCACTCTCCGTAAGGCTTGGCTCCAAAGCAGCAGGCGCAGAATCGCTAAAAGCATAGACGTTTTTACGAACCCCAGGGAAGAGGCTCTGCACAACATTCGCTACAGTGACCGCGAGACAGACACATTGAACTGGTTTACAGGCTTTCGGGTTTCAACGCAGCAAGTTAGGAACTACATGGAAACCAACGCGCTCGACGACGCTGCCATGCACCAGCTTGCCGCCCCTTTTCGCGAGTACGTGCACAACATCCTGGCCGGAGGAGTGACACAAATGTCACGCTACCTGTTTAAGTGGATGTATACGCTTCTGCGCGAAGGAAAGAAGCCTGAGCAGGCTTGTGTCTTTATCTCCGAGCCAGGTGCTGGTAAGACAACGTTAATCGAGCTGTTATCACGCGTCATTGGGGAACAATGGGTTTTTGTGTCGTCAAAGCCAGAGGAAATAATGAGCAAGCACAATTCCCATCTTAGCTTTAGAGTTCTTGTGGTGAGCGAGGAGGCCACATTGAATAGCACGAACAAGTTGGGGTCCAACGCCATGAAAGAAAAAATCGCTTCGAAAAAGCTTAACATTAACCCCAAGTTCATGCCTCTCTTTGCAATCAGGGACCCCAGCGGGCATATCTTCAATAGCAATTACCAGAATATGGTTCTTGTGGAAAAAGGAGAGTGTCGCTATATATTTTACCCTGTGTCCAACAAATTTGCCAATCGCATACGCACGACGTCGGCCAATGAATACTTTGCACGCCTTCGTGCGCTGCCCGATGAGATCTTAGCTTGGCAACTGTTTCTTTCGCAAGACTCGCAAGTGGACGGAATCGATCTACGTCAGGATGCAATGTACAATACGGAGGTTTTTTGGCAAAGTGCGTTTTGCAGTGCCCCCCTGCACGTCCAGTTTTTTTACGAAACCATCAAGAATAGCAAACCCCTCGATGAGGTGGGGAGTCCCTCGCATTGGGAGCCCAAGCATTGGCACAAGAGATACAACAGCTGGTGCAGAGAGAGCCGAAATGGATTTTTCACGGCAAAGAACATAGTCACCTTTGAGCGCGATCTTAAATACTATTTACAATGGGATTCGCAGGCCAGACGTCTACTGGCCGGGCTCCCACTTGAAGAGCAGCTAATGCACATCAAGGCCAGAATCACTGGCGTGTACGAGGTGCACAGTGCTGAGAATTAGAAAAAGAGAACACACCTTTTGCACTAAGGAGTTGGTGCTGACTTTTACTGGCAACAACAAAATAAATGGCATTTTACGACAATTAATTCAGAGTTTGATTTCATTTTCATAATAAGCACGATTCATTTGTGGGGGTAATCTAGCGCCGAGCGAGCTGCTAACACGCGTCATAGGAGAGCAACAAATTGATACTTACTTCCAGTAAAATTAATCAGCTCATGGACACAATAACCCGTGTCAGCAGCTCCACAGATTGTTGGCTTACCAGCCTATGGCTCAGAAATAAACACACACGAGCCTGCGCGGGGTTCTGTCCGTGGCACACGGGTTCCCAGAAGCTATCTCAGCGCACTGGCCTGTTTTACTGTCGTATCTGAGCCGGGGGGAAGGGAAAGCAGCTGTTTGGAAAGGGGGAAGAGGGGGGGTGTGTGATATGGCCGAAAGGACGTCCTTCCATAATGTCCTCCTGTATTGCCCTTTCTGACCATACCAAAATAACTCGTCAGCAGAATAAGTTTTTGCCAGAGGTGGGAAGTGGAGAGGGGCATGGGAAGTGGAAGGGGAGGGGGGGGGAGGGAAGGGGAAGAGGGGGGCAGGGCGGGGAAAGAGAAGGAAAAAAAGAACCCCCTCCCTCTCCCTCTCTTCTCCCCCCCCCTCCCAAAACACCTTTCCACCTTGTCAAAGACACAAAGAAGAAGCTCTTGTGGGTGAGAAAGCTTTCCTCAAAGAAGCGATCGTCGCCACAAAAAACAAAGAAGAGGGCGCTACAAATGTCCCAGCCTGCTCCGGCGCAAGCTACTGCACAGACTGGCAAGCGCGCCCTATCGTCCGTTGAGAGCAAGGGCGATGCACTCACACCAGAGAGCCCGCGCAAGCGCCCGTGCAAGGACCCCGCTGCCGCCACGGCCCACGGCGACGAGGGAGGAAAAAAAGAAAATGAAGGAAACCACCTCGCCAGCTCGAGCTCAAGCAGCGACCCTCGCGGACGGTTTGTATTACTAGAAGATGGAGATCCGAGCGCGGGGGGTCGAGATGGGCTGAGCACTGGACTGGCTGCCCCAGTTACGATGGCCGGCAGGGATTGGTTTTCTCGACATTTGGCGCGCACCTTTCTGTGCAAGCAACGCCACCACAGTAATGTAGGTTTTAATCTCACTCCAATGAAAAAGAAAAATGGCCTTCACATTGAGTACCGTGAAGACAGCGCGGGGTCACGACGACACCCCTGCCCTGCCTACGACGGGTTGACTCATGACGGCAGTAACGCGTACATCGAGCCGTCCCCCGAATTCATGCACGTGTCCGTCCTCTGCAAGGAAGGAGCGTGCAAAAGACTGGGACCAGTTCTTTTCAAGGTACAAGATCACGAGGAGAAACTGCGCTGCAGCCGGAATACGAGCATGGGAAGAGGTAGCAACAGGAAAACCCACCACGAAATCGACGAGGTGGAAGAGCCCGGGCAGGGAGGAGAGGACGACGAGGGAAGCGACGACGAGGAGACAAGGGCGGCAAAGGCTGCGAAGGCGGAGAAGAGGGACAAGAAATACCGAGCACGTCTGGAGCGCCTTTTGGCCAAACTCGCCCCCCTTCCGCGGCCTGCAGAGCTGGACTACATCGGGCAAGACTTGCCGTCTGGAACACTGGAAAAAGCCTGCAAGAAGAGAGAACACGTACTGAGAGAAGCAGTAAAGCTTTTTATGAAATATTGGGCAAAAGAGGCTGCCGCCGAGCGCAAGTTCGATTCATTACAAGCCAGGGGCTCGGGAGAGAAGTTGAAGGAGGAGGGAAGTTTTGAGGAGGATTCGGGAGAGGACTCGGACAGCGCTTCGGACGACGATCATTGGAAAGACATTTTCCGAGAGCGATACGAGCACGCCAGAAAAGAGTTGGTGCAGCGGCTAACTTTGTTTATGAACGATTATCTCTGCCACATCAAGGGGCCCAGCAAAGAGGCAATTGCAGTCTTCTGGGGGCAGGGACAAGAGAAAACGTGGGTACTAAAACCCATCGACGACTTTAAGTACCAAGGGGATGATCTCAAAATCAAGCTTCCTGCATTTTCAATTAAGCTTCCTTCATCTTCAATCAAGCTAAAAAGCAAAAAAAACAAGGGGAAAAGAGAGCCCAGTGGCATCGTCGAACTCGACAGGGGTGTGATGACCACTCTCCGTAAGGCTTGGCTCCAAAGCAGCAGGCGCAGAATTGCTAAAAGTATAGACTTCTTTACGAACCCTAGGGAAGAGGAGTAGTATAGGGTCGCACTTCGGCACACTTTTTCAATACACGCCCCCGCCACACAGAGACACACACCGGCCGGCCCGCACGGGACAAAAAGGCAATAGAATTTAATATTTAAAATAATACCGTTAAAATATAAAGACACAGACAGGATGACCAACGAAGATGTCACTGACAAAAAGTCAAGTCGTAGATTTACAATTTCAAAAGGATGTATTATGTTAAAGAATAATGAAAAGAGGCCGATGGTGAAAATTCAATGGAGAGAAGGAAATCAAACTATGTGTAAGAGTTTTAGTATTGGAAAACGAAGAAACCAAGAACAAGCAATGGAAGAAGCAAAAAAATACTACGATGAAAAAGTAAAACCAAAGTATGATGAATGGAAAGTTAATTATGATAAGGAAACAAAAGAAATCAAAAAAGAAAAGAAACGGAATTGGAAGAAGACTCCTTTCAAGTGCGAATGCGGAGCTGAAATAAATAGAAGTAGCAAAGCAAGACATATGAAATCAAACAGACACACAGCCCCGCCAGCCCCGCCCGCCCCAGCCAGCCCCGCCCGCCCCGCCCCAATTTCCATCTAAACATAGGGGCCCCCGTATATATAGGCACGGAGAGCACACGGCAGACCACGGCGGGGGCAGACGATTGATATAATTAATTTTTATTTTTGAAAAAAATATTTTCCAAAATATACACCGACCAACGATGGAGACACACACTTACAACGGTATTCAGTATAGGTTGGACAAATTTAGGGAACAAAAAATTAATTATGAAATCAAAAGGGTCAGGGGTCAAGATGTGCTGTATATAATACCTAAGACAAGAAAGTATAAGGTGGATACAACAACGGCCCAAAATTACTTGAACCAAGTAAGAGGTGCTGTTTATTTTGAGAATCATGCTATTCCAGTAGCACCGCCATTACCTCCTCAGTTTGAGGCGAAAGTGTTTGAAGCAAAAGTGAGAGAAAGAAAAGAAAGGGTGAAAGACCTAATGCGGTATGCTAACTACGAAATCAAACACGTAGATAGAAAGAAGCACGTGCTGGGTATTAATGAAAGCCAGTATTGGGTTAGGATTAGAGGCAACTTTACTTCATTCAGTATGGAAGATGTAGTAAAATTTATTGAGATAATCATGAACGACTTTATCAAAAGACAGAAACAGGGAAGTATGGTTAGTGTAAGCATCAAGTTTGTAGATTACTATGGAGCAGTATCTACAAAGTTGAAAAGGATTAACGAGATTTCTGTCAGCGATGTTTTGGAAAGATTGTCTGCAATATTTCAAAGCAACGAAAGCCTTTATACAGACGAAAAGGGAACTAATATGGATAGGTTTAGATTCGTTTTGAAATCTGTTGAAATGCCGACAGGCGGAACGAGGCTTCAAATAATTAATAAGTTGGATGTATATAAGAAGAGAGGAGTAATTCAAATTAATAATACAGACAACATATGCTTAGCCAGAGCAATTGTTGTAGTAAAAGCAAAAATTGAAAAACACAATAAATACAAGACAATATTAATGGGACGAAAGATACAGGAAGAATTGGCTTTGAAACTACACGAAGAAGCGAAAGTCATTCAGGATGTGTGCGGTATTCCTGAAATTAAAACTTTTGCTAGCCACATTAAATACAATCTGGTTATTGTTGAATTTCCTGACACGATTGTTTTTGATACAGACTTAAAGGATGAGAAAGGCGAGCGACTTACGAACCTTTACATACTTAAGACAGAGAACCACTACGATGCCATAACTAATATGAAGTCTATGGTAGGTAAAGAAAACTTCTGTGAAATATGTCTAAGAGGATTTCAAAAGAGACATGCCTGCGAAACTAAATGTAATATCTGCGAAACCAAAGGATGTAAGGGTATTAACGATAAAAGCAATTGGACTGATTGCTATTCGTGTAATAGAAAGTTTCCAAATACGGTCTGCTTCAACAACCACAAGAGAACGAACTGCGATATCAAAGCAAAATGTCTTATGTGCGGACTTAATTACAGAAAGAAAAACGAACACAAATGCGGTTATGCGAAATGCCGTAATTGTAAGGAACTGAAACCACTTGAACACCAATGTGAAATCGTGAAGAAAGAAATATTACCTTTTTCAGAGAAATACATATTCTTTGACTTTGAAGCGACACAGGATACGGGCGAACACATTGTTAATCATTCGGAAAGCCGGTATTTTGATGCGAAGGAACCACCAGTCATTCATAAGAACATTGATGATTTCTGTAAGTGGGCTTTTGAATCTAAGCACAACGGCTTTACATTCATTGCTCATAACAGTCGCGGTTATGATTGTCAGTTTATTCTTAAATGGTTAGTGGATAACGGACAAGCACCATTCGTCATTTATCAGGGTGGTAAGATAATGATGATGACTTTGAAGAAATACCGCTTCATTGATAGTCTCAGTTTCTTGACTATGCCTCTGGCTGATTTTCCTAAGACATTCGGATTGAACGAACTTAAAAAGGGCTTCTTTCCTCACTTCTTCAATACGGACAAGAACAAAAATTATGTTGGTGTTATGCCACACAAGAAGCACTACGGCTACGACACTATGAAAGATAAGAAAAGGGAGGAATTCTTAGAATGGTATGAAAGCCAAAGAAACAACACATTTGATATGCGGAAGGAAATCGCAGAATACTGTCATAGCGATGTTGATATTTTGAGAAGGGGATGTATGGATTTTAGAAAGCAGTTTCTAAAATTCGGTATTGACCCTTTTCAATATACAACTATTGCTAGTTGTGTTATGGCTTTGTATCGGGCCAAGTTTATGCCAGAGAATTCAATTGCTGTGTTGAAAGCGGAAAAGCAAAACAGGATAACCTCTCGGGCTTGTGTTGAATGGATAGCTTACAGAAGCAGGTTTGACCAAACGGATATCAAACACGCATTCAATGGAGGTGAAAAAATGTTTCGTATTGGCGACTCAACTATTTATGTTGATGGCTGGGATGAGAAGAACAAAACCGCTTACGAATTTCACGGATGTTTCTGGCACGGATGTCCAAAGTGCTTTAACAGAAATACAATCAATACTAAGAAGAATGAAACGATGGGCGAACTATACAAGGCAACAATGAGACGAGAAAAAGACCTAAGCAAACAAGTAAGCAAAATAATAAGTATATGGGAATGTGAATGGAGATTAATGAAAACAAGTGAAACCCTAGCGGAAGATACTAATGAACGAATTACGGAACAAGAAGGACTGAACCCGCGAGAAGCAATGTTTGGAGGTAGAACGGATGCTCTAACATTGTATTGGAAGTCAAGAAACAACAATGAATATGCGAACTACATTGATGTATCTGGATTATATCCGACCGTGATGTATTATGACCCCTACCCTAGCGGTCACCACGAAATCATTAGACCCAATAATGATGATGACAGACTGTCTATGAAAAACAAAATCATAAACAGAGAATATTTCGGAGTGGCTAAGGTTAAGATGCTACCGCCCAGAAAATTACTACACCCTGTTTTACCAAAGGCAGATAGAGGTAAGCTTATGTATTACTTATGCGACAAGTGCGGAATGACCGAACAGAAAACCGAATGTAAGCACACCGATAACGAGCGAACAATAACTGGCACTTGGGCAACACCCGAAATCTACAAGGCCTTAGACAAAGGCTATAAGCTAATTAAGGTATATGAGGTATGGCACTGGAAGGAACAGAGCAGTAGCCTTTTCAAAGATTACATAAAAACTTTCTTAAAGGTTAAACAAGAGTCAAGCGGATATCCTGATGGCTGTATTACAGAAGAACAAAAAAGAAACTACATTGACAGTATGGAAATCAAGATGGGAATTAAGATGGACGAAAACAAAATTGAAGAAAACCCCGGAAGGCGAGCGGTTGCTAAGTTGTGCTTGAATAGCCTGTGGGGCAAGTTTGGTGAAAAGCAAAACAAAACTCAAAACAAAATGATTAAAGATAAAGATACCTTATACAAGTTAATGAACGATAAGTCAGTTGATAACATAAACATAAACATTATTAAGGACAAAATAATAGAAGCGAGTTATGACCTTAAACAAGATGCGGTAAGCGACCCCGTGAAAACAAATATTGTAGTTGCTTTATTTACGACCTGCCACGCGAGGATTAGACTATATGAGATGATGGACAAACTAGACAACAGAGTTCTATACCACGATACGGACAGTGTCATATACACGACAGACTTAACGAAAGGCGAAACAGATGTCAAAACGGGTAAGTTATTAGGTGAATGGACGGACGAACTACACGGAGCAAAGATTATGACCTTTATCGGAGGCGGGCCAAAGTGTTATGGATATGTATTGGATAATGGCAAAGCAAGTATGAAAGTCAAAGGCTTTAGTATGAATTATGAAAACAATAAATCATTGAATTTACCAAATATGTTAAGTGTCATTAGTTGCGGACTTGGAATTAAAAACAACGACCTTATTGAGAACGGCAAGAATGAATTGTTAGAGTTGCTTAAAACTCAGGAAGAAAAACTGATTGCTAAACGAATTGAAAAATCTGGTAAAGTTGTTATTGTAGAGAACAGCAAGATAACAAGAGATAAACAACAGAAAAAAATAACGAGTGAATACTTAGAAAAAATATTCAGCTTTACTTACACCAAAAGAAATATTATAGGTATTGTTGATACAGCTACCGCTGTAGGCGGTAATGCGATTGAAACTAGACCATTCGGTTACTAAATGAAAAAAGCAATAAAAATGTTTATAGATATATTTTTTTGCCCCTACCCTTGAAGCTCCTGATTGTATGAATTCCTTTTTTTGGTTTAACTAACTTAGTATTTACAGCCGTAGCACCCATTAACGATACGGGGTCAAATGCGGTTCGGTAGTTCGTCGTTAGCTTCGCGGTCTTTGCCCTTTTACCTTTTGGATTTACCCTCACCGCCACTCGGTCAATCACTCCTTCAATTAGGTCTTTCGTGCTACTGCCTTTATTGTATGTGGTCGCCCTCACACCTGTTTGTCGGCTCAGGTCTTTCGCAATAGTCCCGCCAAGGCTATGTCCCGTCAGCTCTACATTATCCTTACCATATTTTTTTATAACCTCATCAACAAGCTTCTGCTCTTCTTTGTATCTTGGTGTTCTTTTTAATACTCCCTTTACTAATGCGACATCGGTTAGTAGGTCCCGCTTATCTACTGAACCTCTAAATGCGACAATAGCCTTACCATCTTTCTCATACACAGTTGATTTTTCTTTGCTAGCTACTGGTTTCCATCCGTCAGCACCCTTTCTATCAGACGAAGACAAATAGACATCCTCCGACAACTCCGCATTACCTCCCTTTTGCTTTCTGTATTCCTTACCAGCTTTTTTCAATGCCTCCTTGTAGCTTATACCGTGTTTGGCAGAGTAAGCCTTAACGAACTTTATCCATTCTGACATTCTATATAATTAATTATTTTTTATTTTTTTATATTACCCTACTATATACACCCTACTATGACTACCCTTACAAGACTGTGCGAGAAGTTCCAAAAACTTTCTATTGAAGGCGAAAAAAAATCCTTCTCGTTGGAAGATGTTCAAAAGGTAATACACGACGAAATAAAAGCAATTGAAGAAATGAGAAATACACAACCGAAGGACACTTTTCAATTCGGCAAATACCGCGGAAAGAAGTTTGAAGACATCGCAAAGATTGACAAGCCATATATTGAATGGTTAATGAAACAACCATGGTGTAGGACCAGAGATGAATTGAAGAAGTATTTGTAGGGCAAGCCCTACGACCCGCCGTTGGGTATTTGTTTTTTTTGCTTTATTGGTTGGGGGTTGTAGGGGGCGAAGACCCCTACTGATCTTCTAAGAAATTAACGATAACACTCACATTTCCTCCATTATTAACAGTCGCGACAGACTTTTGTAAAAATGTTAGATTTTCACCAGGTGCGAGTTGTATGTCGTAAGTTCGCAGGTCAATAAGCTGGCTAGAAGTAGCATTAACAAAAAGTTTAAGTATGACATCCGTTATAGTGGCACCACCAAGAGCGGTATCCTTTGACACGATTGAAGTTGTAGCATCAATATCAGCAAAGTTCTCTGCCGTAAGTGTTCCAGTTGTTTTCACAATTCGCACTATATTAACCTTGCTGTCTTCGTTTGATATACTTATTAGAGATGGATAAACGATTGAATAATTGGTCGCACCGCCATTAAAAAGAGATTTATTTTTTATGCTGAGGATTGGGCTTTCCGTGGTGCTCGCCGCCTTACTTCCTTCCGCTTCGTTTGATATGCTTGAATTAACGGTGTTGGAGCCTTCAATAAACATACTACAACTTGCTGTTTTCAATATTTGTATTCCTGTATCGGCATCATTTCTCATACGAGCAACAAATGGAAGAGTTGTATTCCGCAGACTGACACCCGTGTTGGCATTCGCATACTTAATCATATGGACTTGCTGGAATTCGCCTGTGTTGGGGTTCTCAATTGAAAACTTAATGGCCCCAAAGCCTAAATATTGAAATTGAATTTGAAAGACATTTCCCTTTGTCCAGTCTAATAGCGGCATATCGCCTGTTCCATCGCATGGGTCATTCCAGGTTGATTGTTGAATATAGGAAACAACACCTCCTTTCGCGTGTGCTATACAGAAACCAGCCACACCATCCTTATAAAAGTAGAATCCATTTTGTAGGTTATTGTCGCCAATACCAATAAATGATACATATTCCTTAGCTTCATCAGTGGTCCATAAGGCAGTGAAGCGACACAGAACACCCATACCAGTTCTGTATTTTATTGATTTTTTACTTGTCAATACCGCATTAGAAGTAACATCTGCTGTCGTTTTTAGTTCTGCCATATTACTGTTAAACGAAACGGTTGCTTTTGTTTCTGTTTTCGTCCATACCCTTGTATTAACTGTATATGGAAAAATTTCTTGTAATACTGGTGTTAATGAACTGGTTAATGCTTCACCAAAGGCAGTTTTCATATTTTGAACCCCTCCTACATATCCATCGTATCCGACTTTGACATTAATGAAATCTCCGTCAGGATTTTGGGCGACTAAATTTCTTTGATGAGACATTCCTATATTATTAAAAAAATAAAATTAACTATCAAAATTAAAAACCTATTACCTAACTGGTGGGGGTTTACGAGACGGTAATCATATTTGCCTTAACCTGAACCTCTCGCTGAGTGATTGCCACAGTGTAATGGTTAAGAGCAACACCGACTGCTCCTGGAGTAGTAGCAATAAACTCCCATCGTCGCTCAGTATCAAGACTTAAACCACTGATTTCGTTTTGGTCCTTGCTCCACAGCGGACGGGTATTATCCCAAGCATCAACCCAGAACCAGTTGTATTTATACACATCGTTATTCATCAAGGCTGAACCCTCAATCTTTGGTTTCAGATACATATAGTCTTCTTCAGAGGCGCAATCAATGTTAAACTCTTGCTGACGGGCTCCATCAAGAGTAGTGTAAAAACTACTGACCTTTACTGCTGCACGGTTATCGTGGTCATAAGCTGTGTTCTTTTTTTCTTCGGTATTGAAAGCCGAGTGATAAATCTTCTTCAAACGGCGACCGTGGCCTCTATCAAATCTCATAATAATATTTTGGGTTGAGGTTGCTCCAAATGTATTCTTATAAACATAGGGATAATCAATATTGAAGCTCATACCTTCGGAGCTAGCAATCTTCTGCTGGATTGATTGAATGACATCAGGGTTCGTTTCAACCGCAAGAAACAAGGCAAGATTGGTAACATCAGCGGACACAGCCATAGCGGCACTACCAACATTTGCCGTGCTAATAGCAGTAGCAGCACCATTCGTCACCGTATATCCAGTTCTGTCAGTAGCACTCCACACAATTCGCATAGTCAAAATCTCTGGAAACATAATAGTCTTATCAAGTGCGAAAATAGTATTGAGAATCATACCCAAAGGAATTTTAACATTAATGGCCAAAACGGCATTCGCTCCACTTCCCACAAGATACTTCGCCTCATTGTAATTAACATTTACGGCCGACAAAGCTCCAACACCAGTCGTCAAAGCAGCATCATCGTGACGACGAGCAGAAATCACGGGCTCTCGCAATAGACCCTGAGTTGCGGCAGCAACATCGTTATTACCATCAACCGCCGCACGAAAGGCTGTTCTAGTTGCTTCAAGAGCACTAATGTTAATCAATCCGTTAGCATTGCACTTTTGGAGCATACAGCCATAACCACTAGCATCACCGTGGTTAGGAAGGTCTAAGAAATCCTTCAAGCTCATTTCTGGTTTCCACAACATCTTAGTCACAGTTCTAAGATTGTTAATGTCGCACAGATAAACACCGCTACGGGTCTGAAGTTGTATCTGGCTAATTTGCGAAAGGCAATCCATAAAAATTCTTGAATAAGTGTTGGCAGGAGCCGCTCTCATAGTATAAGTAAAACTCAAATAAGACCTAGCGAGATTAAAAGGTCGGCTAATAAGGTCAAAGCTTCGTTCTTGTCCGCCAGCAGTAGTGACCTCAAAGGTTCCAGAACCCTCACGAGGTGCCAGCTTATTCAAACGATAAGAAGCACTGATGTAGTCAGTCTTGCTGAAATCTAGTTCGCCTCCGTGTTGTGTAGGCATTTTGTGTGTAAGTGCTTTTTTTCAAAAACCACTTACAATCTCAAAAAACGATTTTTAAAAGGTTCCTATATTTTAATATGAGAAAAAAATAAATTAATTAATTACCTTGATTTTAACAAATTAAAAAATGATGTAAATAAATTAAAATAATTCGTCTCACGATAAATCAATAGTGTCATTACAATACCTAACCCGTTGAGATTAACTGGTTGGTCATTTTCGTCAGTCAAGTAAAACCGATACACATTGCTTGAACTAGTTGATAGTCGTTTGCCGTATTCACTGCCAGAGCCGTCGTAGATAACAGAGCCAAACGGTATTTCATTCGCGGTATATATTTCCTGTAATACATGATTATCGCCTTCACCAACGAGGTCGCTTTGTAAATATAATGTTTTTTCGCCAGTCAAGATTATGACATTCGGCGACCTCAGGGTATTATTAGCAAAGAAATATGTTGAGTCGCGGTCAAAACCCATTACTTCGTGAATGCGAGTTTCGCCGTCAAATATAAACCGCGGTTGAATGCCTCCGTTATTCGCTACGGTAAATAATAGCTTGCCGTCTTCTGGGTCGGTATTGGTATTGTTGCTTGTTATTGTATATGTGTAGTCATTGGGGCTATCTGCGGTTAGCACCTCGGCCAGTTTATTTTTTAAGTTATTCATCGTGTAGTTTCCCTCTGGTATCGTAATTAGAGCCTCAAATCCATCTTCACTAAGTGTAAAAGTATTGTATGGCGAAGAAACAGAATAATACGATTTAGGCACATATATATGTAAAATTTTACAGTGTGTCGGATTGTCTAACCCTTTCATATCAATGGAGTGTGTAAAATCACTGTCCGTGCCGTTTATCCTATTTTTGCTATTGACATAGTAAATGTTAGAACTCCTGCCTCCCCTATACTCCATTGTATATATTAGCAGATAAATATTTTTTATATATATGTATCAAAACCATACCCATTCTGGACTTTCAACTCATCGGCTTCTTTTTCTTTTAAGTCCGTCCAACCGCTGGCGAATTTAAAGCGATTACCTTTCGCCCGCTCTAACAAAAACCTAATACTATGCCACCCGCAGGTATCTGTTGTGTCGCTTTGGTTTTTGACTTGATTAACCTTCATAAGCAGATATGTGTTCGGCTTACTCTTTTCAATAAGCTGTTTCATTTGGTGAAGAAATAGCTCAGTCGGCTTATACAGTGCGAGAGGGTCGTAGATTTCAATAGTGTCATCTTTAATGGTATCAATCCAAACAGCAATCCAATGTGAGCCTGGTTGGCTAGACTTATCCAAGTTCATTATAAAGCCATACTTCTTTCTTTTTTCTGGTTTCAGTTTGTTTATTTCATCGCTGGCTACAGTCCCCAAATACCATTCGTGCTTTTTCATAATGTTGTCTATTTCATCCGTCATTAGCCCTCTACCTTCACCCGCTAAGTTCGCTGGTAGTTTTTGTTGCTCTTCTGTTGGAGGTGTTTGCTCTTCTGTTGGTGTTGGTTGTTGCTCTTCTGTTGGCTGTGGTTGTTGTGTTGGTTGTTGCTCTTCTGTTGGCTGTGGTTGTTGCGGTGGATGCTCTTCTGTTGGCTGTTCCTCGGTTGGTTGAATACCGAGAGTATTTGAAACTTGATTTTTAATGTTTGGGTCGCTTCTCATTTCAGATACTAAGTTATTTACATAATCCTTCTTCTTCATTTTTTTTCCTGTATTTACCCTTCTTCAAATATTTCTTAATTTTTGCTATCGTTAAAAGTTTGTGTATTAATTCCTCCATCGTTTTTGCCCCAGCACCAGCTTGGTTTATTCCCAAATAATCAGCGAGTTTCTTTCTCATTTCATTCTGGTCTATTCCTAAATCAATGCCTTCATCTACTATAACTTGTGCCATACCCGCTGTCGTGTGTTTTCCTTTAACTTTTTTGGGTGGTGGTTTGCCACGAGCTTTCATTTCTTTTTCCAAAGCAGGGCCCAAAGTTTTGGGTATGTCCAATTTTGGATACTTGTAATCATTTCTTAAACCTGCGGATATGTATGATATTTTGTCTTTAATTTCAAAGTGTTTCGCTTTGGCCTCCGCTAGTTTTTTTTCTTGTTCTAATTCTTTTTTGTATTGCTCTGCCAGCGCTTTTTGCTCATCTGCTGTTTGTCCTGCGGCTATCGCACTCTCTACTCCTATACCAAGTTTTTGAAATTCTGTTTTGCTCAGCTTATTAATAAATTTAGTTGTAAAGCCCGCTTTCTTCATTAATTCAATGTATTTTTCTTTTAATTCCTTTTCAGCCTTTTTCTCTTCTTTTGTTTTCAATGGTATCTGCTTTTCTTCTGGTGCTTGTGGTGGTGCTTGTGGTGCTTGTGGTGGTGCTTGTGGTGCTTGTGGTGCTTGTGGTGCTTGTGGTGCTTGTGGTGGTCCTACTTGTGGTGGTGCTTGTATGTATTGAGGTTGGAAAGGCGGTAATAGCATTAAATTATTTTTTCTATCTTGTTCAAATTTTACATCCTCTATAAGTTTTTGCTCTCTGTTCGCCTCCCTTATGAGGTCTTCTTGTCTTTCTTTAATGTCAGCATTCTCCTTCCTCTCCATTCTTTTCTTCTCATCTTCTGCCTGTTCTCTTAACTTCTTTTCCTTTTCTTCCTGCTCGTGTATTAGTTCATATTTTTTCAGTAGGTTGTTTTGTATCTGGTTGCGGTTCTCGTGTTCAAGGCGATTGAATTCGGACTTAACAATTCGCTCTTTTGTCTTTCGTGTTTTCTTCGTTTTATTGTCCCCTTTCATATATTTCAGAAACAGTTTAACGATTTGAAGTGTTGAAAGGTCATTAGTTTTCTCGCCAAAGTTGAGATATGCTCGTCTGCCTTTCACTTTGATATATGGTCGGCCATCTTTGGTTCTGTATATTCTGGGGGGCCGTAGTTTTCGCGGTTTTTTTACAACCATCGTATATGTTAGAGAAAAAAATAATAACATAATTTACATTTGTGATTGGGGTTTACCCTTTCTACCGAAACTTAACGGCTCCACCTCGTTGCTTGCCGTATCCTTGTTTGGCCGCAGCCTTTGCTACACGGTCCGCATAAGGCACTCCGACATCGCTAAGAAAGGTAGCACCTCTTGAAATCAACTGGTTCTTCTTGATAAATCTATTAGCATCCACTATCGCTTGTCCTACTTTTTTCCAATTAACCTTCCCTTTTCCTGTTTGTTTCTTTTTTGATTTTCTTTTCCCTCCTGCTTGTGGCATTTTGACTGGTGAAGGATTGTATCCGATGTTATATCCCGCTGGTTGTGAAATAATCACTGGTGATGTTGGCATCTATATTGTATAGAAAAAATAATTAATTTAAATTAAGTAAAACGAATATTGAAGTTCTTTCGTAATTCATCCGATACCGCATCCACATACAAAAAGTTAAACCTCTCTTTCGTAGCCTCGTGATATTTTTCAATGAAGTATTCAAGGTCATATCCGAGGTCAAGATGTTTAAACACGAGTTCCATCTTATCCACACTCTGCCCAGGAAAAATAAGAAGGTAGTCCAGCTGTTTAATCGCCTCAGGTCGTAGGTCGTTTAGATACTGCGAGCTCATAATCACCTTACTTTTATGATGCCTATTAGTCTTTAACAGGTCGCTCACGGACTTATCTCTGAGCCCGCTACCCAAATCATCTAGCACGAAAACGACTTCTGGTGTGATGTATTTGCTCGGTCTTTCTGCTGGTGCTTGTCCCTGCTTCTTCTTTTCGTCCTCTTTTCCAAAATAAATAAACTTCGGCTTTTCTAATTCCTCTTTACCATCTTGAATGATTTCGCCTTCTTCCTCATCTGGCTTATTGAGCTTGTCCAATTCGTAATCAATAACAGACAGTCCATCCGTTTTCAAATATGTATATATAGCCATTGGATTGCCTTTCTTCTTGAAGTGTTTAACCATTTCTTTATAAATGTGGTCCTTGTGTATTGTGCTGGCAATAATAACAATACGGGTCTTTTTGTCAGTTGTTCGTTTTAGGATTTCAAACAGTGCCGTTGTCTTGCCACTCTTCTTGCGAGCGAGAAGAAAAATATTGGCATACTGTTCATCAAATAACTTATATCCTTTTGCCAACTTGTCGCCATCTCCGTTTTGCTTAACTGGTTTAACTTTAACATTGTTAATCTTTTCCATTGTAAGAGCTTTTTTTTCAAAAAACCTCCTACGACCTCAAAAAACTATATATAGAAAAATATATTTTTTATTTACCTGCGGGGTTATAGGGGGAGCAGGCCCCTATGCCAAAAATTCTAAACAAATAACAATTCTTCCAGCTAGCAGGTCAGTCTCAATATTACCGCTGTCTGTTTTAAGCACTTTAAAACTGTATTGACCATCAGTCCAGCCGATATTTCCAAGATTATAACCGAGATTTGAAATGTTTGCCGTGGTGCTGTCGGCGAATGTGCCGATAATTCCAATACGGTCCATATAAAGGATTTTCGTTTTCGTCTCAGTCATATCGTTCATATAGTGGATAAACTTAACATTCATTCTAGTCGGTGTAAAGCTCATTTGAATGTTTTTGTCAAATGTCTTGCTACCTCCCGCAAAATCATTACTTAGAAAAATAATCTTTTGGTATTTATAGTCTGTCATTTGCGATGCTCTCTATATTTACATTTATAAACTTTTTATTAATTAATATTTCCGCTCGGACTGCTTGTGATTTCTATTCACGGGTCAGCGATAAAAAAAATGAAAGTTGTGTGTGGTGTATTAAAAAAGGAATAGAAACCAAATTTAAATGTGTGTATAAGCCGATGAGCGATTGGTGTGTCGGATGGGATGAGGCTTTACCTTTGATGTGTGCTGGTGATGCTTCTTGGTATAAAACTCAGCTATATGAGTGTTCATTTCTTTGAGCTAGATGGGCTAGGAAGACAGATGCCGATAAGTAGTGTTAAAATACCGACATAAGTGTTGGCTGTCTCACAAGGCAAGTTCTTTTCAGATAGCCTCACGATACAAAGGGTGATGATGGCGATAATGATACCCATTTGAAATAAGTATTTAATAAGTCGGCTGTCGGTTGGCCTGTTTTTTATACAACAACAATTCCAGTTGTCTTCCAATTCGTGCTCTACTTTTTTTTCCTCATTCTTCAACGAAATATCCAAAACACGATTTTTCAACTCTGGTGTTAGTTCGCCGTCTGCCATATCAATGAGTGGAGGTGGTGGATGTAATCTAGGCGGCATAGTAAGTGCTTTTTTACAAAAACCACTTACACAGGCTCGACTAGTCGAGCTTTTTGCTTGCAAAAATCTCAAAAACTATATTGGGTTTGTAAGGGCTTGTCCTTACGAAGGGAATACTGCTGCTCTTAGTTCTGCTACTAAATTGGTTTGGTCTTGTAATATATTAAGTAAAGTTTTATTTTCTTTTTCTAAATTAACTACCTTCTCTGATAATTGTTGAACGGCCTTAATTAATGGTGCGATAAATTCGCCGTAAGCAATACTGTAATCATAGTCCCCAGTTTCAACCAATTTCGTGTTATACATATCTAACTTCTCTCCTTTCATTTCACATTCTGCTTTCTGTTTTGGACATTCACACATAATAGCAACTTTTAAAAGTCCAGCAAAATCAATAATTTTCATTTCTTCCAAAACTTCCTCCAATTCCTGTGCTATTAAACCCGCCCTTCGTTTCTTGTTGTCATCAATCATACGATAGCAGACTGGATTTAATTTGTTGATAAAATCTAAACCTAAACATTCTTTTATGTCTTCTTTTTTTCGCCTGTCCGACGGAGCAGTCACGGAACCTTTAACCCATAAATTTCCGCTACTTCCATTCAAAGTCATCAAAAGAACTTCGCCGCTATTCTCCCACACAGCACCTTCATTCGTAGAATTATTTACTCTAAATCTCATAACAAATCCGGTAATACCATATCCGGCTACCGCTGTTCCGTTTGAAAAACTTCTGTTAGCCCCCGGCTGCCCCATATAAATTCCCCAGTTTGTGTCACCAATTCCATACATACAAATTCCATTATTCGGCCCCCCATTTGCTCCATTTTGAATTGATATTTTTGCCCCTCCGTATACGGTTAAAAAACTATTTGACGGTAATGTTACTCCCGCATTTGCTGTTATTAATCCGCTCGCCGTTAATGTCGTTGTTGATACCCCCGCATTTGCCGTTATCAATCCTTTTGTCCATAAAGTTCCATTCGCCCCATTCAACGACATTAACAATTGCTCTGCTGAATTCTCCCACACAAAACCCATTGTAGAATCATTAGCAACCCTAAACCGAAAACTATACGAACTAAAATCATTTCCAGAAACAGCCAAACCATTTGCCAAACTTCTAGTATTTAGAGCCCCACCAGATGCCGCATAAATCCCCCAACTTGTATTGGTTGTATCCCATAGAAATATACCTTTTGCGTTTGTTCCGTCTGTTGCTCCTTGAATTCCTATTTTCGCCCCACTTGTATTTGTTGCCGAGGTTAATGTGCCTGTGTATGTTATCCCCGCATTTGCTGTTAGTAGGCCTGCTGTGCTGACATTCATAGCCTCAGACCAAGTTATATTGCTTCCTGCTGTTATTCCTGATTTATAGTTAAAAGCAAGTTTGTTTGAGTTTTTGTATATTTGAAAGTTTGAGCCAGAATTACTTGATTTCCAGTTTGAGCCGTCATAATAAGCATCAAAACTTATGCCTATATTGTCGTGTGCCCAATTCATTAATTGGAATGTTGGATAAGCATCCGCCGTTGTTATCGCCTGTAAGTGTGCTCCTCCGATATTTGAAGCCGTTCCATATAATTCTAATCCTCCTGTCGCACCAGTGCCCTTTGTTGTATTACCTATGATTATTGGCTTGCCAGATGCAGTCGTTATCTTGTCGCTTGCCGTTATTGTTGTTGTTGATATACCCGCAGTTGAAGTAATTGTTGTTCCAGTTATTGTTCCGCCATTTGTTATGTTGTTTGAGTTCATATCTAAGGCACCATAAAACCGCATACCGCCAGCATTGTTAAAACGGACAATGTCAGACGAAGCACTTTTATTATCCAAAAGTTTTGAAATATAAAGTCCCGCCCCTTTTACATCAGATGCTACATTCGTGAATAGGTAGCCTCTCTGGTCTGCGGTTCCGCTTGAAGCCGTATTTAAAGTATATAAGAAATATTGGTAATCTCCTGATGTCTGACTGAAAAAGATATCTCCTCCATTTTGGTTTAATATCCTCGCCCCATTATATGTTATATTTCCGCCATTAGTGATAGTTTGATTATTAAAATCGGCATTGTTCGTTAAAGTTAGATATTTTATCACGGTGCTCGCCCCATTAAATGTTTTGCTTCCTGTTATGGTTTGGTCTGTTGATAGTTTTACATTTTGTCCGTCCAATGTGTCCGCATATCCTTTTGTTGCTCCATCCGTTGATAATGTCGGAGTTCCAAGGTTGGCTATTTTGCTACTATTACAATCTAGCCCCGAAGCATTTACCCAACCGACTATCGCCCCATCAATAATGAAACTTATTTTTTTCGCATTTATTTCAAAGTTATAATTTACACCAGTGCCCATATCAAGGCATCCAATAGTTCCTATATTGGCTGTGGAGTTAAAAACCACGAATGTTCCTTTTGTTGTGGCATTCGTTGAATTTCCTGTTATTTCAAGGGCACTACTAAATGTCTTAATTCCTGCTATGGTTTGGTTTCCTGTTAGTTTCACATTTTGCCCGTCTAATGTGTCCGCATATCCTTTTGTTGCTCCGTCGGTTGATAATGTCGGTGTGGCCAAATTTGTTATTTTTCTGTTGTTTAAAGATAGTGTCGTGCCCGTTGCTGTCGCGATTACATTATCACCCGCATATAAATCAACATACGACCCTGTTATTTGTATTGGATAATAGGCCGCGGTTGCTATTTTTTGTGCCACAATCTCTCCTATATTTGTTGCCGTATCAAAGGCAATACCGATACCATCAAAAGCGGCTGGACCTGTGGCACCCCGCACTTCTATTGTTGAAGTAAATTTTTTATTCCCTGCTATGGTTTGGTCTCCTGTTAGTTTGACAACCGAAGTATCAAGGGCAGAAACATCAATACCATCAACAAGATTTACATTTGTTATGCTTTGGCTTTTCATATCAATCCCCGCACTCGCATTTATTATACTGCTAAATGTCTTAATACCTGCTATGGTTTGGTCTCCTGTTAGTTTAACGACTGCGGTATCAAGGGTGGATACATCAATACCATCAACCAAATTCACATTTGTTATTGAAAATCCACCCATATTTAAACTGCCCGTCATAGCCGTCGTGCCGTCCTTGGCCAGTTTCGTATCAGTGTAAGCCTTTGTTGAAGCATCGCCATCATAGAATGGTGCGGGCAGTCCGCTGATTGCTGTCGTGCTGTTAAAATTTAAAACATTATTTGTCAATGTCATTCCGCCCCCTGTTGTTGGAGCAAAAAGTATGGACGAGCCTACAATAGTTAGTGGATAGCCCGTGGCTCCACCCACATCCGACGAATAAATAGAACCCATATTATTGTTGTAATTGAAGAATAACTTGCCAGTGTTTGATGGATTTGTGTCTTTTACGGCCACATAAGTAGTAAATGTTTTATTCCCTGTTATTGTTTGGTCGCCTGTTAGTTTAACGACAGAACTATCAAGAGCCGAAACATCAATACCATCAACAGTGCCCACATTTACTACATTAAAACCTCCCATATTTAAATTTCCAAACATCATAGTGAGGCCATCCAATCTAAGAAAAGGAGAAGCAACATTTCGCCATTGCCCCGTGCTGTAAATAAGCAGTTGATTATCAGCGGGGGTGCCTGTTATGACTACATCACTTAAAGCATCTATTGATTTAGTTGCTATCCTTGTGTCAAAATCTGTATTAGCCCTTGCTGTGGTATAATATAAATTAGTGCCTTCGGAAAGGTTAGTGGTTGATTTAGTGGTTAGTCGCGCATCAAACCTACCATCAGTATAGTATAGATTAGTGCCTTCTTTTAAGTCGGTCGTTGATTTTAAAGCCAACCTCGCATCAAATCGGCTGTTGGTAAAATAAAGATTTACGGGGTCAGAATCTTCTGGCACCCTATCTGTGTATAAGCCCACTATGTTTGTGTTCGTTAAATCTAAATTTTTTATGTCCAATGAGTCAACCGCTATTTCAGATAAGCCTAAGAGCGATTTATATTGCGACATCGTTGTATATATTGGATAATAATTAATCCGTATAAAAATTATTTTTGGTTAGATATACAACCGAAACAAACAATGCCAAGAGGTAATAGAGAGATTGCCATAAAAAATCTTGAAAAAGCTACTGTAATGAAGAAACAGTATGCGAGGCAAAGAAAGATTGAGAGGGCACGTGAGCTACTAGCGGAGGAAGAGGCGAAGAATGTGAAAGAAATGAACGAAGACGAAAAGATGGACCATGTGTCAAAGAAACAGTTGGCTAAGGATATGATTGATGGGCGGGACGGTGAGCTAAGTGAGGAGAGCAGTGAAAGCGATGAGGAAGTAGAACAAGACTTTGTAGATATCGTTGCCCGTCGGGTTGCGGGTATTAAATTAAAGACTAAACAGAAGAAGGCGAAGAAAGTGGTGAAAAAGAAAGTGGAAGAAGAGAGTGAGAGTGAGAGCGAAAGTGAAGAAGAGGAAGAGCCTAAGCCTAAGAAAGGAGGGAAGAAGACTAGCCGAGTTAATGTTAATGTTTATAACCAACAACCCGATAAACCAAAAAAAGAAAACAATGATACATCTAAAATATTTTTGAAGTTCTAGAAACTTTTGAAAAAGTTTCACAAAACCTTTTGCTAAAACATTTTTTAAAATCTTTCATATATAGTATGGATAATAAGCATACAGCACAAAACAATGAACCCGGAGGTGCGGAGGCGGAGTCTCAGCAAGATAAGGAAGAACTTGAAAAAAAGAAAATTGAAGAAGCTTCTGAAATACACCATCAATCTAAGACCCCTAAAAAATGGAATACTATACTATCCCCTGAGCCAGAACCATTAAGCCAAGTGTTTATTGACTTAATGGATATGTCTAAAATAGCTACTAAGAAAGGAAACAAAAACTACAACTTTGGTTTAGTAATGATTGATGTTTATTCTCGTCGTGGCTGGATTGAACCGATAAAAAATAAAACAACTGGTGAAGTATTGGAAGGATTAAAAAAAATGCCGAAACCTAAAAGGATTACTTCCGACAACGGCAGTGAATATAAAGGTCAAGTTGCTGAATACTTTAAAGACAACGGAATTCAACATACAACTAACGAAGTTGGCGACCACCGAACTATGGGTATAGTAGATAGATTTATTAGAACAATAAGAAATGATTTGAATTTTATGTGGGAAGTTAATGACGACTTTGTTTGGGTGCCTTACATTAATGAAATTGTTGATAATTATAATAATACATTTCATAATACAATAAAAGCCACACCTATGGAAGTCTATGAGGGCAAAAAGAAGAATGACCAAGAAATATATAGAGCCGGTCTTATTAATAAGTTTCCAAAAGGGGAAACAGTCAGGAAAGAACTAGAACGAACTGTTTTCAGTAAAGGCGATGTTCAGTATTCTAAAAAAGTATATACGGTTAAAGGCCGAAAGGGCTTCAAGTTGATACTTTCAGACCACGAACTAGTTAGCCCTCAGCAATTATTAAAATCTAAAATGGACGAGCAAGAACCGGAAGAAGTTAAACCTCAACTAGCCGACCACATTAAAGAAGCTACGAAAGAAAAAAAGACCGGCCACTTATTAAAGTCATTAGACATTAAACCGGAGAATATCAGGTCAAGTCCCCGGATTAAAAAGAAGAAAGAAATTTTGGATTTATAAGTATTTTATTGATAACTTAATACAATAGATCAATTGTAAAAAGTATTACTTATTCAATGAAATATTTTCTACCATTGACCTTAGTTTTTGTTTAATTAAGTTTTTTGTCAAGGAAATTGATCATGCCATTTTCGCTGGAATGATCTTTGCGACTTGATCAAGTTTGTTTGCGAGAACAGATTGAATGTTGCTCAAGCTCGGAGAAAAAAAAGTGGAATTATCTTTTAGATAAACGACCCACACAAGATCATTCGTGCGGATGGCAGTTATAGTAGTTTTCAACCCCAATGCTCTGATAGCTGTGCTTCCATCTACTTGCACATAAGAAATCACAAGTTTTTTTTCCTCTCCACTAATGAAGTAATTATTTTCCGACATAGTAGGTGTTCCTTTTCTTCCTTTGCCTTTGTTCTTTCCATCTGTGCCCCCCGTGTTCATCAAGGCCATTCCTGCTGTGATTTCATTAAACATATCAACTTTTTTTTCCTCAGCAACAGGCGCAGCAGGCTCCTACAAAAACAAACATCAATGCAATAACAACATCAACAAAGAAAAGAGATTGTATTACCTGCGGAGCTGGTGCTGGCTCTTCTTCCTTCTTCTTCGGAGGCATCACGACCTACACAAACACACATAGAGGGACAAATATGTGTGTTTATGTAGGGGTAGTTTAATGTCTTGCCCAGGACTTTATATAAAAATTATGCTTTTGAAAATATAACCTACAGCAATAGCTATAAGCATTTCTTTTTGAAAATATTGCCCTCATATAAATAATATTCAACTATCCCCTACAAGCCCTATTCATATTTCTATCACCATACCCTACGTCTAACCCTATTTCATCTAATCTCTTCATCATCATGCATGCTTCCGTAAATGTCGTTCCTCTTTCAATCATTTTCTCCATCTTAACTAACTCCTCTGCCTCTATCATTCCTCTATTCTGCTTCTTCCAATGCTTCATCAATTTTATTTCATTCTCAATCTTTCTTCTCTTCATCTTCTTTCGTCTATCCTCCATCAAGTCTTCTTCTATCTCTTCTCTCTCCTTCTCTCTTTCATCTATCGTCTCTTTTATCGCATCTCGCCTCTCCTTCTTATTCATCAACTCTTTCTTCATATTCTCAATTATCGCTTCGTCTTTTTCAATCTCTTTATCTGCCTTTATTTTCAATTCATTTAACTTGCTTAAACTATATCTATTTATTTCAAACTGTTCTTTCCACATATATTTATCTTTAACATTATTTGGGATAAGATTTAATGACATAATATAATATATAATATGGATGAGGCACTTATTGCTCGCAAAAAAAGAACGACGACGCAAAAGAGCAAAACGATGCGTCGCACGAAACGAACGACACGTCGCATTGAAGTATTGGCTGATAAATTATATTTGATTTTTCTATCTAACAGCAACTTCAACAAAAAAAAACCGCAAAACCCTTTATATTTCTTTTTTCGCAAATTGACAGCTGTGACTGTGTTAAATGTTGAGAAAGGCTACGTGTATCATTTTATTAACCGTTTCCACTTTTTTCCGACCGTTGCCTTTTTGTCCCGTGCGGGCCGGCCGGTGTGTGTCTCTGTGTGGCGGGGGCGTGTATTGAAAAAGTGTGCCGAAGTGCGACCCTATACTACTAAGAGGCTCTGCACAACACTCGCTACAGTGACCGCGAGACAGACACATTGAACTGGTTTACAGGCTTTCGGGTTTCAACGCAGCAAGTTAGGAACTACATGGAAACCAACGGGCTCGACGACGCTGCCATGCACGAGCTCGCCGCCCCTTTTCGCGAGTACGTGCATGACATCCTGGCTGGAGGGGTGACACAAATGTCACGCTACCTGTTTAAGTGGATGTACACCCTTCTGCGCGAAGGAAAGAAGCCTGAGCAGGCTTGTGTCTTTATGTCCGGCTCAGAGACTGGGGGCTCTACTTTTGTTGAGCTACTGACACGCGTTATCGGGGAACAATGGGTTTTTGAGTTGTCCAAACCCGGAGAACTAACAGGCAAGTACAATTTCCATCTTGGGTTTAGAGTGCTTGTCGTGAATAACACCAACATGGTCGGATCCAGCGCAATGCAAGAAAAAATCACTGCAAAAAAGCTTAACCTAAACCCCAAGTTCATGTCCATCTTCACAGTCAGAGACCCAAGCGGGCTTTTTTTCAATTGCAATCACAGTGGCACGATCCTCGTGGAAAAGGGAGAGCGTTATAAATTCTTCCCCGTGTCCAACAATTTTGTCAACCACACGACGTCGGCCCAGGAATACCTTGCACGCCTTCGTGCGCTGCCCGACGAGGTCCTAGCTTGGCAACTGTTTTTGTCGCAAGACTTGCAGGCCTCTTCACATCTATCCGCCCAAATCTCCCAAGAGCAACAGCCTCAGTACGCCAGAGACCAAAAGACTAGCTTAGAGAAAATCGCCCCCCTGCCGCAGCCCGGCCTTGACAGCCAAGTGCAGGCGCCTGGTCCCTTGGACGTCAAGGCCAGGCCTCCCGCTGTGTGCGATTCCCCACAGGAGCACCTACATATGGAGGCGCGCGGTTTAATCGTCCCCTTCGGCAAGTACAAAAACAAAAGCCTGAGCGAAATGCTGCAAGACGCTATCTATGTTGAATGGGTATGTGGGCAGGGGCTTATGCCAGAATTCAACAAATTCTTCATAACTTGGCTCGGCCCGGCTGCGCACGGAGGTGACGCTCACTTTCCTCCCCGTATTTTTACGGCCTACGAGTCCGAAATACACAAGGCCGCCAAGCACAGTATCTGCAACTGGCTGCGCGAGACCAATACAGATGGTTGGGTCAGATGGGGCCCCATCGACATCTATAACGGCATGGAGAAGCGACCTCACAAAGGTATTTTTTGTGAATATCCTATTACAAGGTTTGGGATAGGCCTAGAACGCACGTGGCGGCAGTGCGCGGAGATGCATGCTGAGGTTACAAACGACTTGTCCCAACTCCAAGACAGTCATCCAAGGTGTGCGGTGCTGGATGTCGTCGTCGTGGCAGAAGAGAGACCAGTGGCGGGGATCGAGATTGTGTACACCAATCCAGTTTCAAAAGAAAAAGCCCAACGGCTAGGCTTGCTCTGCGCCGAACACAACCCAGGCTTTTGTCTGTACGAAGTAGATGCACGTTGGGTATTGAAACACAAGACATTGCCAGACAGTTCGTGCCTGCGCTTGCTGGATCTTTTTGTAAAGTAAAATGTGAACTTGCATGTACGGGGCTCAGGAAATCGAGCGATGGGATGGGTGATAATTTTAGTTTTTCCTCATTAAACGCACGTTTTCTTTGTAAAATTGCGTCAAGTTCCCCAACAAAAAATATGAACGTTCTGGGCTGTAGCAGACTTCTTCTCTAGAGAAGATGCAGAGCAGGATACAACCTTCACCAGCTTTGGTAAATCCGCTGTCTTATCGTTGATTATTTTAGTTAGCCTGAGCAGGTTTGTCTAGTATTCTCGCCGAGTTGCTGGCACGTGTCATAGGAGAATATTAACAAAGTGATATTTACTTTCCGTCCGATCTGATCAACTCATGGACGCAATGACATATGTCAGCAGCTCTACAAATGTTGACTTTTTCAGCTCTTGCCTCGCTTGCCAGTCTCTGTAGCCAATAGCATTCTCAGACAAAAAGTCGGGGACAGGGGGAGAAGGGCGCTTCCCCTCCCCTCCCCCCCTTCCAGCCCCCGCGTAAGCGGGGGCTGGGAGCTATAGGTGCAGAGACTATAAGCTGCGCGAGCTCTTTGAAGGTTGCATGCGCATGACCCATCCCAAAATGAAGATGCAAGTGCTTTCCCGGCAAGTGTGTGAGGTGGTAGCATCCAGGGTTGCTTGGTCGGCGCTAGGCCCCCGAGTAATATCGTTGAGAGAAGAAAGGCATTCGCGGAAAAGAAGCAAACAAAAAAAGTTTGTTTAAATTAGACTCTCAAGTTTTATTTTAAAAAAGGCACTTTTTGAACTCTTTGGACGGGCTCGGGGGGGGTCAAAGAACAGGGGAAGGATGGCGCAAAATATTGCGGCTTGACGGTCTGTGCATATGATATAGCAGAAAGAGGCAGCGTTCTCAGGCTTTTCTGGCAATACTGCCTTTTTTCAGCTATATCACTAGGGGTAGGGGCGCGCCAAGAATCTATGAATTTTTTGTTATTAAAGGTCGACAAAGCCTTGCACTTGGCATTGAGAACGAAGAGAGAAAACGTAAATTACGCTGAATTTAATTAAAGCTCGGCGGTCTTACAATGGAGGAGAAAAGGGAGGGGGCCTTGTCTCACGGACCAGGTTAAATTTGTGGCTTTAAAGAAAGAGCAAAAATAAATAAACTTTTGTTGTGAGCTCACAGGGGCGGGGGGGGGCACCCCCCGCCCCCTCCAACATGCACAGCGGCCCCACCCTGCGGCAGGCCACAGATGCGCCGCCGTGCCCCCCAGCCTCAGGCCCGGGGCTAGGATGGTCGACAGGTCGGCGCTGGGGGATGTGCCGCGCGCTGTCCTTTCTTCCTCCCAGCTGCCTGCCGGTCTCTGGGAAGTTTTGGTTTACAAATTCTGAGACATGTCAGGCTGCGCGTCGGGATTCTGGGCCATGCCCTTCCTGGCGAGCCACGGCAGGGCCCGGGCGTCGCCCAGAGCGGCTGCTCGTGTGAACCACTCTCTGGCCGCGGCGCGGTCTTTGGGCACGACGCGACCAAAATAATACAAAATGCCCAGCATCCGCAGGGCGCCCATGTGATTTTGTGCCGCCGCCCGCTCGAACCACTCCAGGGCCTTGGCAGTGTCTGCACCCACGCCACGGCCCCTTTTGTAACAGGCAGCGAGCATGTACTGCGCGGGCGCGTAGCCCTGCGTAGCTGCCCGAGTGTACCACTGCACTGCCATAGCCAAGTCTTGGTCCACACCAGTTCCGTCAAGGTAGCAATGCCCCACGTAGCACTGGGCCCGGGCGTTGCCTTGCTCAGCCGCCCGCCTCTTTCGAGCAATCTCTTTGGCGTGCCGTTTTGAAACTGTTTCACGTGGATTTTGCATACACTCCTTTTTTGTTTGGTTATCTTACTATTGGCCCCCGCTTCACCATATATATCCCCCCGGGGAGGGGAAAGACACAACCGTGCAGCCCCGCCCTCTTCCCCCCTTTCCCTTGCTGCGGGCGTAGGCCAAGAAGCAGTTGCTTGCGCGGCGGCCCCTGGGGTACTAGATGCTCACATATTATACAGCATCGATTTTGACAGCTGCAGGTTCAGCGTTGGCAGGCGCGACTCGAGGTCGGCCGACGTCATTCCTGTATACGCGAGGGTCTCGAGATTGCGGAACGTCACTCGGGACAGGAAATGACACGCTTGATTTAGCATGCTTTCTGTGCCGGCTCTTATGCTCAAGTCATATAGCAGGCAGGTAGGGGGATTGAGTGGGCCGCGGGCTTCGACACACAGGTTCCACAAAAGCCCGGATTCTTTGTTTCGTTCTGCCAATACAGAAAAGGGGGGGTGGGGGTGTGGAGGGCCATCACCCTCGAAAGGGAAGGGCAAGGGGGGAGGGAGTGCGCAGGACTTGTCATTTGCGCTTGCTTCCAGGTTTTTTGGTAGAACTGCCTTTTTTCAGCTATATCATTAGGGTAGGGGCGCGCTTCGCCGGTGTACAAAAAAATGTAATTTCAAACGCCGGCTTTAAATCTTGGTGGTTGCAGGCGTCGATAGCAGCTTGGATTGCATTTAAAAAAGTTTCGGTATTGCTACGCGGCCACCAGAACCCCGGGCCGCAAGAAGTCAAAGGCTTGACCGACACCTTTCTGTGCCAGCTCTTTGCCACTTTCCGGACAGTGCTGCTGTCGCATGACTTTAGAACGCAGAGCTTCAACCTCGTAACTACTTAGGCTGCCCTCGGCCCGCACCGAAGATTGAAACTTTGTCAAGGATTTCTTTTTATTAATTCCTTTTACATTTTTAGCGCGCCCCTCCCCCCACCTCTTTTCATATTTTTCTGACCTTGCGCACGGTGGCCGAGCCGTAGCACGGACGGGACGCCGTCTGGGTAGTGAAGCTTTTTGTCCTCCTAGCACATTGACCGATCCTCAGAAGCTACAAACAAAATAAATACATGCACACCTCCACTAACCCCCCCCCCCTTATGCCGGGCGCCTTTCCCCTTTCCATCTTACTGACGGGGGGTAAAGATAAATCAAATCCTCCCCGGCCCCTTCCCCTCTTAGTTTTCAGTGCCAAGATTACAAATTTGTCACGGATTTTTTTAAATTTTTGTACATTTCTTAGTGCGCCCCTGCCCTCCCGATTCTCAGACAGTGAGAAAGGACCAGGGGGGGAAGCACACCCCGCCCCCTTTTTTTCCCTTTCTTCTTCCTCCCTCCCTCCCCCCTTTCCATCCCCCCTCCCCGTCTGTTCCCTTTGTTGTCGGGCAAAAAAAGTTTTTTTCCTCTTTTCATATTTTTCTGACCTTGCGCACGGTGGCTGAGCTACGGCACGGACAGGACGCCGTCGGGGTAGTGAGGCCTTTGTCCTCCTGGCACATTGACCACCGCCCATCCATTCATTCGCCGTAGGGTCGTGCTGGGGCACGGTGCTCTGCTCCTAGTTTTCAGTGCTAAGATTAAACTTTGTCAGAGATTTTTTAATTTTATTTTGTACATTTCTTAAAGCGCCCCTGCCCTCCCCTTCTTCACCCCTCCCCCCTTCTCCCCCCCCCCCCCCCTTCTGTTCCCTTTGTTGTCGGGCACAAAAAAAAAATTCCACTCTTCATTATTTTCTGACCTTGTGCACGGTGGCCGAGCCATGCCACGGACAGGACGCCGTCGGGGTAGCAGGGCTTTTGTCCTTTTAGCAAATTGACCACGGGGGCAGTACCATCCGCCCCAGGGTCGTGCCAGGGCACGGTGCGCAAGATCTGCGGAAATAGGTAAAATATGAAAAGTGGAAAAGAAAGCTTTTTTTGGAACGCGTTTGCACGCGCAAACAAGGAAGGAGAGGGAGGGGGTAGCAGGAGACAAGGGGGAACAGAGGGACGAGAGGGGGCACGGGAGGGGGGAGCACACCCTGCCCCCCCCTGTACACGTTCTCAGTGTCAAGATTAAAATTTTTCTCGCATGATATTTTCTTGTACATTCTTAGCGCGCCCCTGCCCTCCTTCTCTTGCTCTCGCTCTCTGCTCAGACGGGGGACTAGACAATTCGTACTCTCCCCCTCCCTTCCCTCTGCCTCTTCTTCTCTCCCCTCTACTCCCACCCCCCTTCTTCCCCTCGTCTGTTTTTTTTGTCAGGCCAAAAAAAATTTCTTTTCCTCTTTTCATATTTCCGCAGGTCTTGCGCACGGTGGCCGAGCTATGGCACGGACAGGACACCGTCGAGCTTTAATTCAGCGTAAATTACATTTTCTTGGCGCGCTCCTGCTCCTCCTTCCCTGCTTCTCCCCTCTGCAAGGATATGCGGAAATATCTGCGGGAATATGAAAAGTGGAAAGCAACAATTTTTTTTGGGACGCGTTTGCACGCGCAAACAAGGGACGAGGGGAGGGGGGGAGGAATAAGCAGAGGACAAAAGTGAAAGGGCGACGAAGGTGAGAGGGGCGACGAAGGTGAGAGGGGCGACGAAAGTGAGAGGGAAGGGGAGGACGTCTTCCTCACGGCGGTGTTGCGTGTGTCTGTGTGGGATTTTTTTTTGCGCAAGTAGATTTTGGCGCCAAATTGGCGCTTACGGCTGTTTCCCCGGGAAGGCTCAGACGTACTTCCTTTTTCAACCGTATCACACACCCTACCTCCGGACGGCACGATTTGGCGCCAAATGAACCGACCGTTCTGAAGGCTAGCAGAGAAATCGGACGTTTTTCCGCGGGGAGAAACGGTACGCCTTTTACTTGCACGAAAATGTTTTTCGGCCCTCTCACCTTCCCTAGAGGCAGGGAGGTGCAGAGCAAAGGGGAGCGGGGCGACAAAGGTGAGAGGGGCGACGAAGGTCAGAGGGGCGACGAAGGTGAGAGGGGCGACGAAGGTGAGAGGGGCGACGAAAGTGAGAGGGGCGACGAAAGTGAGAGGGGCGACGAAGGTGAGAGGGGCGACGAAGGTGAGAGGGGCGACGAAGGTGAGAGGGGCGACGAGAGTAAGGGGGGCGACGAGAGTGAGAGGGAAGGGGAGGACGTCTTCCTCACGGCGGCGTTGCGTGTGTCTGTGTGTGATTTTCTTTTGCGCAAGTAGATTTTGGCGCCAAATTGGCGCTTACGGCTGTTTCCCCGGGAAAGCTAAGACGTACTGCCTTTTTCAACCGTATCACGCACACTACCTCGGGATGGCACGATTTGGCGCCAAATGAACCGGCCGTTCCGGAGGCTAGCAGAGAAATCGAACGTTTTCTTGCGGGGAGAAACGGTACGCCTTTTACTCGCACGAAAATGTTTTTCGGCCCTCTCACCTTCCCTAGAGGCAGGGAGGTGCAGAGCAAAGGGGAGCGGGGCGACGAAGGTGAGAGGGGCGACAAAGGTGAGAGGGGCGACGAAGGTGAGAGGGGCGACGAAGGTGAGAGGGGCGACGAAAGTGAGAGGGGTGACGAGAGTGAGGGGGGCGACAAGAGTGAGAGGGGCGACAAAAGTGAGAGGGAGGGGGAGGACGTCTTTCTCACGGCGGCGTTGGGTATGTTTGTATGGGATTTTCTTTTTGCGCAAGTAGATTTTGGCGCCAAATTGGCGCTTACGGCTGTTTCCCCGGGAAAGCTAAGACGTACTGCCTTTTTCAACCGTATCACGCACCCTACCTCCGGACGGCACAATTTGGCGCCAAATGACAGACGGAACTGCCTCTTTCAGCTGCATCACGTCCAAAATTTGACCATATCGCGCCCCGCGGGAGAGTACAAAAAAAAGAGAATTTACGCTGAATTAAAAGCTCGACAAGGTATTACACTTGGCACTGAATAATAATATGGCACTGAATTTACGCGCAAAGGTTTGGGAAACTTACTCGGAAGTCTACAAGGGGGCTTGCTGGTACGTGCACAGGCTCAAGTCTACAGGTTAGACTCAAATTAAAAAGCTTTTCCTGCTCCTTGAGCCCCCTGGGCTCAGGGGACGGGAGGCACAAAACAAATTTAAAGAAGAGAAAGGAGAGGGAGAGGGAGGGCAGGGGCACCAAGAAATTGCAAGATTTTTTTTTACTAAAGCTCGACAAAAATGGGAAGGGGGGAGGGGGGGGGTGACCGGCATTGGGGGGCTTAGTTGAGGCGTTTCATGCATTTTCTTTTAGCTTCTGCGCTCTTCCCCTTCCCCTTTGCCCTTCCCCTGTTCTTTGAGCCCCCGGGCTCAGGGGGATCAAGGAGAGGGAAGAGGAAAAAAAGGGGGGGGGCGCCCCCCTCCCCGGGTCGTGTCTCGACCACAAACTTCGTTTAAGTCATGCGACGAGTGACTTCTCCAATGAGGCGGCGCACTCTCTGAGACAGAAAAAAGACGCTTCTGCGGAAGGAAAGAAAGCGCGCTGTCTGTCTGTCGTACTCGTGCTTTATCGATAATGCCTTGTCGAGCTTTAATTCAGCGTATTTCGTACATTCTTAGCGCCCCCTCCCCTCCCCTTGGTAGAGGCACGCTGGCTCCGGGAGTTGACTCCTTATACCAACATCTACAACGACGGGATGGATTGCTTGCACCAGATAGCCCCTGCTGAACCTCTTGCGGAAAAGCTCGACACTCAAGAGTAATTAAACAAAGTATTCGTGACTTTTTTTTAATAACTGCTACTCCCAAAACCCCGACGGCCGCGACCGTATGCAGGAAGAATGCTAACCAAGTGCGTCAAAAGAGCAATTTTGTTAATAAAACAGACTTTTCTGCCACCGCAGTTGCATAGCTTGATTTTGCAATCGGCTACATTCGTCGTCCCCTAGGCCTGTGCAGCTGTCGCACCCCAGGCTGTCACAGCCCTCGGAAGAGAGCAGGAGGCGCCAAGAAAGTGTGAAACGTATTTTTCTTTTCTAATTGTTAGAATTCTAGAACTTCGTCTGGTGGAAAATAGTCTGTTACACAAATGTTGACACGGGGCCGGCGCACTCTAATTTGCTCCACAGTTTCTTCTGCAATAGCTGAACGTTCTCCTATGTATAGTGAGCGCAGAGAGCTAGATTCACAGATTTGCAGTAGCTCGTCGCAGGTTTGTACTGAAAAGCCTAGCATCACAAGCTGCTGGAGCTGGCGACACGACGCTATGTGTCGTAAATTCGCAACTGCCACGTGGTCGTGGAAGACCAGCGTCAAAACGCAGAGATTTGTAAGGTTTGGCAAAAAGCGCAGGTTGTCGTCGTGGGTTAGAGTGCATGCTGTTATGTTGAGCCTTTGGAGCCGTTCGAGCGCGCCCAGGTGGTTGAGACCCGTTGGCGCTGCGGTCACTCGCAGGCAAGGGTGCAAGCTAAGGCGCGTGAGTGACCGGAGCTGCGCAACCGCGGCCAACGTGTCGCTCGTCAACTGCTGGGCTAACTCCAGCGTTAGATCGGAAACCGTACCAGGGTTTCGCAATTGGCGTAGCGCACTGGCAATGTCATCGTTGCTCGACGTGCACTTGATGGTAAGCTTGTGAACAGATGCTATTGCAGACAACAGCGAACCTAGGCCTGGCCGAGACTTTCCTGACATGTCACCGTAGTAATTTAGGTCGTGTACGTGAATGTGATGCAGCAGAGTTGTGCTGCCCTCGTTGTTACCAAAGCCACAAGTAACGGATATTTTCGTTTGTGTTTCCAAGCACAGACTACGAAAAAAGGTAAATAACCTTTGGTCAGTACGTCTGTAGAGACTAAACTCTGGTGGCTTAAAGCCCGTCCAGAAAGACGATCGTTTGCACAAGGTTGAGAATAGTTTGCAGGTCAATACTAAACTAAGCAGCTGGTCTTCTCCCAAGCATGCTCTAACCAAGGGCCAAAGACAGTCCGGCAGCGTGAACACCGCGGTGTTCACGCTGCCTAGCAAGCGTGGCGGAATGGAGGCTACGCACTTGTGCTCTGCTAGGCGCCGGCGTTTGGGGCTGCGGCGACTAGCAAGCATTCCGGCTGGCGTACAGTTGTCCGTTGACTCCCCCCTCCGCTTCGACCCACCTGCTTTCTCTCTTTCTGTCGGAGAAGGAGTTTCTGCGCTCTTCCCCTCCCCTTTTGCCCTTCCCCTGTTCTTTGAGCCCCCCTGGCTCAGGGGGCTCAAGGAGAGGGAAGAGGAAAAAAAGGGGGGGGGGGCGCCCCCCTCCCCCGGGTCGTATCTCGACCACAAACTCCGTTAAGTCATACGACGAGTGACTTCTCCAATGAGGCGGCGCACTCTCTGAGACAGAAAAAAGACGTTCTTGCGGAAGGAAAGAAAGCGCGCTGTCTGTCTGTCGTACTCGTGCTTTAGCAATAATGCCTTGTCGAGCTTTAATTCAGCGTATTTCGTACATTCTTAGCGCCCCCTCCCTCTCCCCTCCCCTGAGCCCAGGGGGCTCAAGGAACAAAAGAGGGGAAGAGGGAAGGGTGAATGGCGCAGAAGCTGCAAACAAAATAAATACACGCAACGCCTCTACTAATCCCTTCGCCCCATGCTAGGTGCCCCCCCCCCCTCCCTCTGCAAGATCTGCGGAAATGGAAAAGAATTTTTTTTAGAACGCGTTTGCACGCGCAAACAAAGGGCGAGGGGGAGGGATAAGCAGGGGACAAGGGGGAACAGAGGGAAGAGAGGGGCTATGGAAAAAAGGGAGCACACCCCGCCCCTCCCTGTACACGTTCTCAGTGCTAAGATTAAAATTTTTTCTCGCGTGGTGTTTTCTTGTACACCGGCGAAGCGCGCCCCTACCCTCCTCTTTCCCTCTAGCTCCCGATCCTCAGACGAGGGACTAGACAATTCGTGCTCTTCCCCCCCCCTTTCCCCTGCCTCTTCTTCTTTCCCCTCTACTCTCTCCTATCCCCCTGGGCCCAGGGGGCTCAAGGAGCAGGGGGAGGGGAGGGGGGGAGAAGGGCACAGAAGCTGCAAAAGAAATAAATACCTGCAACGCCTCCACTAACCCCCTCCCTCCTTTCATATTCCCGCGGACCTTGCGCACGGTGGCTGCGCTATGGCACGGACGGGAAGCCGTCGGGGTAAGTGAAGGAGCTCTTATCCCCCTGGCACATTGACCACCGCCCATCCATTCATTCGCCGCAGGTCGTGCTGGAGCATGGTGCTTTGCTCCTAGTTTTCAGTGCCAGAGCTTAAGACCGTCGAGCTTTAATTCAGCGTAAATTACGTTTTCCTGGCGCGGCCTCTGCCCTTTCCCTCTCCCTCTTTTGGGGTCTCAGTGCTAAGATTGAAATCTTGTCAGTAAAACTTTTTATTAAATTTTTGTACACCGGCAAAGCGCGCCCCTGCTCCTCCTTCCCTGCCTCTCCCCTTTGCAAGGATATGCGGAAATATCTGCGGGAATATGAAAAGTGGAAAGCAACAATTTTTTTTGGGACGCGTTTGCACGCGCAAACAAGGGACGAGGGGAGGGGGAAGAAGAATAAGCAGAGGACAAAGGTGAAAGGGGCGACGAGGGTGAGAGGGGAGACGAAGGTGAGAGGGGCGACGAGAGTGAGAGGGAAGGGGGAGGACGTCTTCCTCACGGCGGCCCAGCCGAGCGTCTGTGTGGGATTTTTTGTTGCGCAAGTAGATTTCGGCGCCAAATTGGCGCTTACGGCTGTTTCCCCGGGAAAACCATAACGTACTGCCTTTTTCAACCGTATCACGCACCCTACCTCCGGACGGCACAATTTGGCGCCAAATTTAGCAGGGATCTTTCCGGCGGCTAGCAGAGAAATCGGATGCTTTTCCGTGGGGGAGAAACCCGCGGGCCTTTTACTCACACGAAAATGTTTTTCGGCCCTCTCACCTTCCCTAGAGGCAGGGAGGTGCAGAGCAAAGGGGGCGGGGCGACAAAGGCGAGAGGGGCGACGAAGGTGAGAGGGGCGATGAAAGTGAGAGGGGCGACGAAAGTGAGAGGGGCGATGAGAGTGAGAGGGGCGATGAGAGTGAGAGGGAGGGGGAGGACGTCTTCCTCACGGCGGCGTTGGGGCGTCTGTGTGGGATTTTTTGTTGCGCAAGTAGATTTCGGCGCCAAATTGGCGCTTACGGCTGTTTCCCTGGGAAGGTGAGAGGGGCGACGAGAGTGAGAGGGAGGGGGAGGACGTCTTCTTCACGGCGGCCCAGCCGAGCGTATGTGTGGGATTTTCTTTTTGCGCAAGTAGATTTTGGCGCCAAATCGACGCTTACGGCTGTTTTCCCGGGAAGTCTCGGACGTACTGCCTTTTTCAGCCGTATCACGTCCAAAATTTGACCATATCGTGCCCCGCGGGAGAGTACAAAAAAGAGAGAATTTACGCTGAATTAAAAGCTCGACAAAGTATTACACTTGCCTCTGAATAATAATATGGCACTGAATTTACGCGCAAAGGTTTGGGAAACTTACTTGAAAGTCTACAAGGGGGCTTGCTGGTACGTGCACGGGCTCAAGTCTACAGGTTAGACTAAAAATAAAAAGCTTTCCCTGCTCCTTGAGCCCCCTGGGCTCAGGGGACGGGAGGCACATAACAAATTTAAAGAACAAGGAGAGGGAGAGGGAGGGCAGGGGCACCAAGAAATTGCAAGATTTTTTTACTAAAGCTCGACAAAAATGGGAAAGAGGGAGGGGGGGGGTGATCGGCATTGGGGGGCTTAGTTGAGGCGTTTCATGCATTTTTCTTTTAGCTTCCGCGCTCTTCCCCTCTCCCTTTGCCCTTCCCCTGTTCTTTGAGCCCCCCGGGCTCAGGGGGCTCAAGGAGAGGAAAGAGGAAAAAAGGGAGGGCCCCCCCCCCCCCCCCGGCGGTGTCTCGACCACAAACTCCGTTTAAGTCATACAACGAGTGACTTCTCTACCATCCGCCGCAGGTTCGTGCGGAGCGCATTGCTCCGCTTCTAGTTTTCAGTGCCCAAGTGTAAGGCTGTCGAGCTTTAATTTAGCGTTAAATTCTCTCTATCTCCTAATTCTCAGTGCCAAGATTGAAATCTTGTCAGTAAAACTTTTTATTAAATTTTTATTGTAAATTTGTAGCGCGCCCCTTCCCTCTCAAGTTTTTTTTGGTTTTAATTTGCTTGCTGTATCTGAAAAATCGGGACTAGCCTTTTTTCTTCAATCTTTAAAACCCACAAAAAAGGGAAAGTCTGGACCAGTGCCGCAACGTCAGCCTTTCGCAATATCACCTTGTTTCTCCCTACTAGCTAAACGACGATGAACGCCGGCTTACTAGCGTTGACTGTAGTGTTCTTGGCCAACGCCGACTGCGCCTGGCGCGCACCGGAACCGACGGACCTGTTGCTCGAGCTGTCCGTCGGCGCCGCCGGCGCGGTGTGGACGCTGCCGACCGCGGGCTCGACAGCAGTGGAAGGCGTGGTGCCGGGCTGGGCAATGACGCCGGCGTGGCGCGCGCAGCAGGCGGACGAAGAGGCCGCGCTGCTCGCGATCTCGCAGTGGGGCGGGCTGCGGCTGGACACAAGCAGCGGCTACCACTTCTACGGCGAAAGGCAGCTACAGTCGTTGCCTCCGCTGTCGGCCGTCGACACGTCGCACGTGACGAGCTTCGAGCACAGCTTCGCCGGGCTCGGGGACGCCGTCTTTGACGCGTCGGAGGCGACGGCGGTGTTCGCGCAGTCCGTGCTGCGGGCCGATCTGTCGAGTTGGCGGTTGAATAGCCTGCGCGACGCCCGGCAGTTGCTGGACGGCGCGCCCGCGGAGCTTCTGAGCCAGACACACAGCGCGTGCCTGAGCCAGCGCGCAAGTGCCGAGTGCGCCGTGTGGGTGCCGTCCGCGGCGCCGACCTCGACGGCCTCAAGTTCGAAAACTCTGACCGCGTCGGCGACTGTGTCGGGGAGCGCGACCGCCTCTCCGAGCCAGAGCCCCTCTGGCTTGCCGGACGTCAATGAGTGTGCGGACGGCGTGGAGCTGGTGTGCGGGCCCGGCGCGCTGTGCACGGACGCGACTTGACATAAACTCCAATCGCAATATTTTCTTCATTTCTTGTGAACACCGAACCTTGCCTTGCGACATGCCCGCGACCGCCGCCATCTGGATCTGCCAATACTGCCCTAAACAGCAAAGCTCGTACAGAGACTCGCAGAGACACGTGGCCGAGCACCGCAAAGCTTTCAACCTCGTCGCGTGGCCGTGCATCTCAAGGAAATGCTGCGGTTAGTGCGTCAAAAAGTGCAAGAATTTTTTTTTATTTAAAACTTAGACACAATTCCGACACTGGGTTAATATTCTCGTTGTCGTCAGAAATCCGGGGGGTATCGCGAAAAGACACTGTAGGGGACAGGATTTCTATAGGAGTGAAACGCTGCAGCCGCATAGACACCGAGTATCGATGACAACAACAAAGCTGCAACATTCCAGATAGCGCCGAGAGTAGCCGACGTAAAGACCATGTCAGTAATCTAGTCAACACAAAACACACACAGTGACACCGCCCAGCTCATAAAAGTGCAGGAGAAAGCATTAACAGCTTTGACGCGGAACACACAGAGTTCGCCCCCTCCCGAGAACACTAAGTGACAGGCCCGGTCACATGCACCCAACACGTCCCGACCCTCCGCCAGAGCATCCCCATGACATCCGCAAAGTGAGCACGAGGGGTTCTGGGAGAGGGGGTGAGTCAGGACCCCCGCGTCCAGGCAGTCGCTACTGTGGCAGTTGAGTGCGCAGTCACCCCGATTGATACCGGAGGCCACCCCGAGCCAAGAGCAGTGAGCGTGGTGAGAGAGAGCTTCTCTCAGTAAAAGGTCCTGTCTCATGAATCAGTGGAGCACTGATTATGTACCCCTCACAACAAGCTGCCAACGGCCCCAACCCAGCCGTGTGGCGGTGGCACCCAACCATGTATTGGTGCCCCTCATAATAATAATAAATATGAATGGTGCTTTTCAGGGCAGGGGCGCTAAGAATGTACAAACAATAAAAAAATTCTTGACCAAGTTTTAGTTTTGGCACTGAGAACTAAGAGAGAGAGAGAAAAGGGGAGGGGGACTCGGGGGGCCTTGCCCCACGTACCAGTTTAAATTTGTGGCTTTAGAGAAAGAGCAAAAATAAATAAACTTTTTTTGGGGGAGCTCACAGGGGGGGGGGGGGGGCCCCCCCCCCCCCCCCCCTTTTCTTCTTTCTTTCCCCTGAGCCCCCTGAGCCCGGGGGGCTCAAAGAACAGGGAAAGGGCAAGGGGGGAGGGAGAGAGCGCAAAAGATACCCAAAAAAATATATGAAACGCCTTGACTAAGCAGGGCGCCCCCCCCCTTCCCCTCGTCGAGACTCCGGCTGAACGAGTATATTTATTTTTGGTACTTTCTTGGCGCAAAATATTGCGGCTTGACCGTCTGTGCATATGATATGGTCGAAAAAGGCAGCGTTCTCAGGCTTTTCTGGCAATACTGCCTTTTTTTGGCCATATCATTTCAGGCGCACACATGCGCAGGTTTGGCGACAAGTTTTGTGCAGAAAACGAAGAGAGAAAGGCTCCAGCAGAGCGGTAGACCCCGATTGCACCGCAGCGTTTAACTGCACCTCGCTGGTCTTGTCCTGGCGCAGCGCTTGTTTCGACGGTAGACCACGTGGCTTCGAGGTTCCTACCGGCCGAAATGGCGGCCGTGGCACTCGACCACAAACGGGCCCAGCGACAGGTGCGACGTCGTGGCCTCACATTTGTCCACGATCCAGTCCTCAAGCGCGGCGGCCCACGCGCAATTCAGAAATAAATTACAACAATAGATTTCGAAGCCACTGAAGTAAGTGTTTAATAATGTCAGTGAGCTGGAATTCTTAGATGCCGGCCACTGACGCGGGCGCCACGGCCGCATTGAAAAGTGTCAGGCTAGCGCCCAAACGACCTCCACGACCTGCTCATCGACCGGAACTCGGTACTCGCCCTGGTTGAAATACCAGCGGCCGCCGCCGCCTTTGGGCAGGAAAGAGGAATGTACAAAAAAAGATTTTAAGAAAATCCCTGGAAAAGCTTTTAATCTTGGAGCTGAGAACTAAGAGAGGGACCCTGAGCCCGGGGGGGCTCGAAGAACAGGGGAAGAGCAAGGGGGAAGGGAGAGGGCGCAGAAGCTATAAAAAAAATTATATGAAACGCCTCGACTAAGCCCCCCCCCCCCCCCCAATGCCGGGCGCCCCCCCCCCCCCTCCTTTTCCCCTTGGCACACCTGCGGAGAGAGGGCGGCAGGAGAGTGTGCACGACCGCGCACTGTGGTTGGAAGGGGGGGGGGGGGGCGCCCCACCCCCTCGAACCTAGCAAAGGGCTGTACGTAAATCGTTTGGCTTGTGTGCTTGCTGCCGTCGTTGTCTAATCTTTTATCCCAACGCAAGCCCGTGACTGCACTTTTCCCCAATCTTTTTTGTTCTCATGTTGTTTGGGGTGGGTTGTTGTTGTAGGACCGCATTTCAGCGTGAACAATGGCCAAAAGAAACTGGCCAAGCCAGCGCTTGTTGCCGGACCTAGAATACCAAAAGTTTAGCCTGCGAGCGGGACGGACAATTGAGTTCGAATGCGGCTGTGTTCAAAACATTTTGCACTGAAAAATGGTCTGCACTTGCGTGTACCACCAGGAAATGTATTAGTGGTTGGGAAGGGGGACGGCTGGCGCACATAAAGCCTACGCAGTGGATTACGACACAGCCACTAGCTACACAAGCACTACCACCAGCGACTACGTGACCCAGTTTACGTCCGACGTGCAGACCCTAGCACTCCCTGTGCCAACAAGAATTCTGTTATTAAATTTTTTGCTGTACATTCTCAGTGCGCCGGCTGCAGTATGCAATACGGCCGAAAAAGGCAGTGCTTTCTGGCTTTTTAATAGTAATGCCTTTTGCGACCATATCATGCAAGGCGCATACATACGCTTAATCTGGCGCCAAATTTGGCACCAAAAAAAAAGAATAGCGAGCAAAAGAAAAATCCTCTGGCCGAAAAAAAAGTAGCGAGAGGGAAGGAGGGGCGAGGGAGAGAAGAGGGGAGGGGAAGAGCGAGGGCACCCCCCCCCTTCATTTCGTCTTCCCCTTTTTTCCTCTGCTCTCTTTTGTCTCCCCGCTCCCCTTCTCCTTTTCCTTTTGAAGGGGGAGGGGGAGGGGAAGAGAGAAGGTGCCCCCCTCCCCTTTCATTGTGTCTTCCCTTTCATTTTGTCTTCCCCTTTTTTCCTCGGCTCCCTTTTGTCTGGGTGGTACAACCCCGAAAAAAGTTTAGCGCAAAGTTTGGCGCTACTACGTGATACGGCCAGAAAAGGCAGTGCTTCCCGGGCTTTTGGGCGGGAATGCCTTTTGCGGCCGTATCAAACAGCACCTTTGCACTGCTTGAGCTGGCCAAGTGTTATCAACACTGTCACGACACGACAGAGGACCACCGGCAAAATGAAGAGGTCGTCAACAAGTGACGCCAGCGCGCGCTAGCCAGGAGGCTGCCCTTACGCCCACGCCGCCGTACAATACTCAATTATCTTGAATTTGGTTATATTTAATCATTAAAAAAAACATACACGTCGTTGGCGGCAGTCCCTCTGCCAAGATCAAGACTTTTTTTCACTTTCCTGGTTCGCTGGGCTTGCTCACAACGGCGCCAAGAATGCGAGGCACGCAGGGTGGCGCTGGGGCAGGCGAGTTCTTGGAGAGGTGCCACAAGGGCAACAACACCTGCTGCTGCAGCTGCTGCACTTGCACTAGCGTGGCTTCCGCCGCCTGAGCTCTCCTCTGCCAGCTCTCGCGTTCTTGCTGTTCTCTCGCTATCCTCTCTTTATCCTGTAGCACCTGCCTGGCGGCTTCGTCGGCAATGGTCCGCAGCCGCTGCGACTCCTGCTGGACCTGTGCTAACTTTGCCTCGGCGGCCTTCGCCCGCTCGTGCCAATCCACAGACCTTTGCCCTGCCTGTTGGCGCTTCAGCAAATCTAATGCGCACGCTTCAATGGCCAAGCGCGACGACTGCTCGCGCTGGAAGTCTTCGCGTGCTTGCTGCCACGCCCGCCGCAGCTCGTCGTACTTGTGCTTCGCAACCTGGCAGTAGTCTCTGTACACCTGGGCCTTGTGCTCATTCTGTTGTGCACGAGCGTGCGCCGCCCTAAGCGCGGCTTTCTGGCTCCTCAGCCGAACGCCCGCGGCCCAGGCCTGCAGCTGCAGCAGCGCCTGGTACTGCAGCTCGGCCCGGCTAGGCTCCCAGCGCTCCCCCGCCCCGGTTGGGCCGTGATGCTCGCAAGCAGCCTCGGTCGCGCGCCGGAAGACCTTGTATTGTGCGTAGCAAGAAACACAGGCGCGCCGCCAGAGCTTCCACGCGCTGCGCGTCTTGAGCTTGTACCGGCCTACTAGCAGGCCCTTCTCATTGTGCTTGAACTGGTACTGTAGCTGCGCGGGGCGCTTCAGCACGGGCCTGACGGCTGTTATTTGGGACCTCATGCGCGGATCAAGAAAAGAAGTCTTACACAAAAGGAGAAAGAGAGCGGGAAAGGGGCGGAGGGAACAGGAGGGGGGGGGGGGTGACCCCCCCCCCTCTCCCTAGCCATAAAAGAAAGGGGGGGGGGCGCCCCCCCCCAGCGGCAATTTAAACAAGTTCAGAAAGAGGGGGAGGGGAGGGGGGGGGGGGGAGGACAAAAAAGCCCTTTTGGAGCCTCTCTTCGTTTGACCCCCTAGCACCCTGCCATTCCCTTTTTCTCCTTGCCTGCGACATGCCCGCGACCGCCGCCATCTGGATCTGCCAGTATTGCCCTAAACAGCAAAGCTCGTACAGAGACTTGAAGAGACACGTGGCCGAGCACCGCAAAGCTTTCAGCGCCCTAGTGGGGCTTGATTGTCCGTTCTGTGGATTCACTGTCAAAAATAAGAACAATCTGCGTTTGCACCTGAACACCCACACCAAGCCATTCATTTGTTCGCTCTGTTCGCGCAGATTTGCACGGAAGCGCAGCCTAGAAATCCATTCGCTTAGGCACGCCGAGAGGCGGGCGCGCAGGTGCGCGGCGCCGGCGGGCGATAGTACTGCCGATGCACTTGAAGCACAACCGACGCTGCCGACCAACGAGCCAACGCCTTGCTGCGGCGGGGTACTCTGCCCCGTGTGCGGCAAGCTGTTGAGGCGCAGAGGCAGCCTGCGCTTACATCTCAAAATCCACGACACGCACAAAGACTACGAATGCGAATTCTGTGATTGGCAGTTTACTCAAAAAGTTAATTGGGAGAGTCATATGCGACAGCACACCGGCGAGAAACCCTATCACTGCAAACAAAGGTGCTGCGCAAAGACCTTTGTGACCTCTCAGGCACAGCGCGCTCACTGGCAAGCGTACTTGAGGCGCCAGGCGACGCAGCCTGCCCATACTGTCGAACAAAACATTACTTGAGTGGATTCATTGCCACGGCTTTGTCAAAAAATCTTTATTAAAATTACATGTGTCTGGCTAATTTCGGATTGGATTGAAATCTTAGAGAGGTGAACCTTAGCTCAAATGCAACCAGCTGCACGAACCAGACCACCCTGGAATTCGGATGTGTATGTCATTGGACACGACGAGAGCAAAAAGGCAGAGATCGAGAAAAAGGGCGTCTACCTACCACTTAATTTGTCAGAATCAGAAGTCGACGACCTCCTTCTTCGGGTCTTGTACAGGTGCGGGAACCCAAAGTGGCGGAACGAGATGTGGACACGTGTGCACGTACATGTGCCCGTAGCTCAGGAGGCTAGCTCTAGCCCCGCGTTGATGTGCGTCCTACCTCGTTGCGTGGCGGTACATCTGGGGGGAATGCTGCGGTCGGTGATGACGAGACGCGGAAGCTTTGAATATAAACTGCCGGCCGACCACTCCAAGTTGCAAAAAAACCCTGGCAGACAAGAGGTGGCCCGGGCGGCTGTGAAGAAAAAACTTGCTGGCTTTTGCCTTTATCGACCATATCACGCTTTGCAAACCTATGTGCAAAAAACGGAATCTCGCCACCACAAAAATCAGGGTGAGGGGTTTACAACCCCCACCCCTTACTGGCCCGGGCGGCGCGGTCACATGCACTTGTCCCCTGACATTCCCTGCCCTTCTGAGTGTGTATGTGATATGGCAGAAAAAGGCAGTACTCGAGGGGATTTTTGCAAACAATTTGAACACGGATGCTTTATTCAGAACCGGGCGGATGTTCGTTTATTCGACGCTCCCATGTACCTCAACGCCGATTCTGCGACAATCGACACATTGCCGTCGGACAAAATAGTCATCAGCACTGCATTATACATTGCAGTTATGGCCAACGGGCCATCTTGTAAAAAAGAAAAACCTAAGTGTTGGCATACCTTGGCGCTAGCAGAATCCAAGGCAAACGCACGTACGCTAAAACCCGCGGTTCAATTTGCCTTAGAGCACTTGCAAATGACAGAGCTGGGGCGCCAAAGGTTGCTTGCAGTACAAGAACAAAGTGATCTGGGACAACTGTGTATTCGTAGAAACTAAATTCGTATTCCGTACTTTTTTTCGGTGCGCATCCGATACGTTTTGTTTGTGGCAAAGCCTTTGGCCTTCGCAATGTTCAAAAGGAAAAGAAGGGGAAAGGAAGGGGGGGGGGGGAGGGGAGAGGTCTGTGGAAGCGAGGCCCCCCGCCCTTGCACAGAGAGGTGGGGCGAGGGGGGGTGCCTGCAACCCTTTTTTTAATTTCTGGCCTCTCTTCCTCCCCTAGCCCTTGCTTTCTTAGTTTGTCTCAAATATCACTTTCTAACCCCCCCCCCACCACGCCACGCCTCTCTCTCTCTCTCTATCTTGTTTGTCCTAATATCTTTTCTTACACTAGCACGTACATATGATCTGCGCCCAGCGTGCGCGCCAAGCCAAGCCGTTGCAACCGTCTAAGCGAGCCTGTACGGAAGGGGCTTGGACCCGGCGCGGCTTGGAAGCGTGGGAAGAGGTCTTTTTTTCCCACGGCGCAGACCTGCTCAGCACGCAGGGCTGGTTAGCTCTGTGCCTGACCTCCCGGTACTGGCACCGGCGAGCAGCTGCTTATGTGCGCCCACAGCTCTGGCTAAAACGAGCCCTTTCTAGCAAAGAGGAACCCACCGCTTGGCAGTTCCAGGCTGGGCTGCCGCCCGAGGAGTGTCTGCCGCAGCTCAACACATCACTAAGGTTGGAGTATCTGCACATGTCGCAAGCTACAAAGAAAGGCATTTCCAACTTAGACTACTCGGGGCTGTCGCTGTCTGCCAATAGACTTCAGTGGTTGCAGCGGGCGCTGTCTTGGTACCCAAATGTAATGAAATTAGAAGTAACGTGTTGGATGCAAGCCGCTGCTCAACTGCTGGGCGCCTGGCTACAGCAGGCCGCCGCGCCATTACAAGTGCTGGTGCTGAACTCACAGGAATCCCGCCGTCATGTGTGGGAACGTGACTCTCATATAAAACAAACGCTGGCAAGGTTGAGCGGGCTTTTGCCACAGGTGCAGGAGCTGCACCTGCAGGGTTGTTACTTTGGTGAGCAAGGGCTAGCCGGGCTGTGGGCGCCGCCCCGAACAGCGCCGCCCCTCCGGCGGCTCGTCCTGTCTAATTGCACCAACCCCAAGCTGTGGGGTGCAGCCTTTGAGTCCCTAGCGCCCACGCTTGAAGAAATCAAAATATCAATTGACTACAAGGTAAAACCCTTTTGGGACCTGTCAGATGCACTTGTGTTGCCCTTCGGACCGCGTGGCGTAGTTTGGCCACGCCTCAGGACGGTGTTGACGGATAGTGCCGCGCCCCCGGAAGCGCTGGCCCAGTTCTGCGAGGGCCTTGGCCACGAGTTCGTGGGCCTCCACACCGCCTGCACGCCCGCCCTGCAAACCTACGAGCTCGGTGTGTCTACGCGTGAAGAGGGCATGGACGAGTACCTCGGGCACGATAACAACTGCTTCTGGCAGCCAGGCCTCCTGGGCCGGCTGCACCAGCTCCTGTGCCCCCAAGGGGGCCCTGCGCCCGCGTTCCTCCGATTGAGTTTGTTCAATCTACACACCCGCGCCGAGCCCCGTGAAGATGACTTGGCCGCGTTGCGGTTGCTGCGTCCAGTGGCTATCTCGATACTAGACAGGGGGCCTTGCGTGGCGGGCGGTCGCGTCCAAAGCGGGAACCCCGGCCTTACTTTCTTTGGGCACTGCTGCACCGCGTTAGCCGGGCTCACAAAGCTGACGCTCTTGCTGGGCCGGCCCATGTCATACTTTATCTACGAAGGCAGATTGGATCCGCACGGTCCCAGGGCCGAGCAAGAAAGCGCACGCCTCAGGGCCTGGATTTGCGCGTACCAGCGCCTGTTTCAGACACTCACGTCTGCACGCGTCGCCGACCTCACCTTTAGTTCCGTCGATTTGAAGGAATATTTCCGATATTACTGGCACGACTTGCACGGCATGCTCGAATTACAGGACGTAGTTTGGCGCGGGCTATGCTCGCTGGCTGTCCCGCTTCGGTTGGCCCGCTTCTTTGTGCTGAGCCACAACGAGAAGCCCAGCCCGCGCCTGACGGTAGAGGCACTCATCGCCCGAACGCCCAGGTCGGGGCTGCAAGGCAGGTACGATCTTCTGCGCGTGTTCAAGTCGCCACGCGGAGAGATCGCCTACTCCTTGAAGGACTACAAGGTTTGCCTGGACAAAAACGACGCCTGCGAGCTGGCCCACTATCTACGAACCCGGTTTGGCAGGCGACGCGACGCTCTCCCCCGTTTATCCGCCGAAGCATGGTTTTTTCTGCTTGGCTACTGCGTGCCAGATACAGTAGACTTTTGTAATGTTCAGACACCTTGGCGCTGGTTTGAACAGAACCCGAGCGAATACGAGACTCCGCTGCACGTGTGGCCTTACGCGCGGCCGTGGTTCGACCGCGAACCGCAGCGCCTCGCAATGCTGCACTACGCCGGACTTTTGCTGGGACAAATGAAAACCTCCGCTCGAAACCGTGTTCGTGGCTTCGACAGCGTCGCAGCCAAGGCCAAGCTGGCGCAGGCGCTGCTACTCCTACGCCGGGTCGATGAAGATGAAGAAGACCGTGCCGCTTTGCACGGCTTTGTTTTAGAACGGAGGACAGGCCCAGAAAACCTGGCTGGCTTATGCGTCGAGCTTGAAGAGGGCGTGGCCTCCGTTCTGGCACGAGACTACCACGATTCGGCCTGGGAGGCGCTGCTTGGCTCGGCCTGGCAACGGCTGGAGAACGCAGTATGCCAGGCCCCAACCAATTGAAACTCCGGCGGCCAGGCCGAGACGTAAATAAAAACACAAACCAAGCCAGAAGCAACGAAACTTCTCAGCAAAACTGAATTGCTTGAATACAAACGCCAAATTTGTTTTATTGATTTTGTTTTTTTTTTTCAAAACTTGCATCTCCGAAATGTCTGAACCTCACTAGCCAACGGAAACTGTCTATCCTCTTCCCTTTTTCTACTTGTGTTCTACTTGCGCTTCGGGCGATTCCTCGAGGTAATCGTCGTCGGTCATTGCGCCGTCGTAAAGGAGCCAGTGTTCTGCCTCGCTGAGCAATTCGGGGTGTAGCGGCAGGGCCGAGCTCAGCTTGGGGCAAAAAAGTTTGTACAGCCGCGCGCTGCCGTCATAATTTCTGGTGGTTTGGGTAGGGTCCAGGCGCGCTTGCAAGTTATCAACCGAGCCGCGGATCGTCACAATTTTCTTGAGCCAAGCCAACGTAGTCTGTCCGGTAAAGAGTTTCGTGTGGCCCAGGATGTAGGCGCGGACGTCCGGGGCTAGCCAAGGATCCAAGCAGCGTTGTGCGTGCAGGACGGTGACATCGGCGGCGGGTCGGCCAGAGCGACTACGGCGGTTGCGAAGTTCTAGGCGCACTTGCAGGAGATGGTGATAAGGACGCGTGTCAACCACCAGCCAGGGTGTGCCAATCTTCTCCTTGCCCTGGGCGGACGGCGACAGCTTTGCCCGGAACATTTCGAGTTTGAGCGAGTACTCCACCGGCTCATGGCGCTCGAACTTGGTATCTAGCTCCTGGCCCAAACCGCTCAGAATATCCGGCGGTAGCAGGCTGGCTTCCTGAGTACGGAAATCTGCCCGGAACTTCGGCAGCGCGGGGTGCGGCGGCGCGATTGATTGCACATAGCGCGTAGCGTATTCCACATCCTGGCAATTGTCGATGTTTTTCTTGTTGTCGTGCGGATCCAAGCCCGTGTGCAAAAAGAAATCAACCCGCGCGCCGTGAATCTTCACCTCGTCGCGCAGCCAGCGGAGGGTGTCGTCAGCGAGGAAGCTGATAACTTGCTGCTGGAGGTAGATTCGTAATTCTTCTGCCGGTATACCTTCGTACACCCGGCGGCGCGCGCGCAGCACCGTAACCGTCTGCTGACAGCTAGTCACGTGTAGCTCGACTTGCAGGTATTTTTCTTGGCGGCAGGAGGAGACGTGCAACTCGGCCACGCGGTCGGCGTCGTCGATGCCGTCGTTGAGTCTTTGGGTGAACACCTCGAGCGGGACGATTCTGTCCGGATCCCCGAACTTGTAGCCAGCAAACGCGACTTCCGGCAGGCTGGGCTTGGCCGCTTGACGACGGTCGAAGTCAGGTTCAGCCAGCTTGGCGCGCTTGGCTACGGGCGAGGAGGGTGAGATGTCGGCGTGCTTGGAGGGCATGGTGTGCGCGAAGGTTGGTTTGGCTATCGTGCTAGTACTAGAGAATAGACAAACAATAAAAAATTCTTGACAAAGTTTTAGTTTTGGCACTGAGAACTAAGAGAGGGAGAAAAAGGGGAGGGGGAAAGCCCAGGGGGGGGGGCGCCCCCCCCCCCCTTCCCCCTTGTCGAGACTCCGGCTAAACGAGTTTTGGCGGATTTTTTGGTACTTTCTTGATGGCGCAAAATATTGCGGCTTGACGGTCTGTGCATATGATATGGCCGAAAAAGGCAGCGGTCTCAGGTTTTTCCGGCAATACTGCCTTTTTTCTGCCATATCATTCCAGGCGCGTACATACGCAAATTTGGCGACAAGTTTGGGGCAGAAAAAAGAAGAAAGAGAAAAATCTTCCTGCTCGAAAAAAAGGGAAGGGAGAACGAAGGGAAGCACGACTGTGGGTGGGTGGCGGTGGGTCCGCTGACGATCGCTCGGTGGGGTTGCTCGTCTGCGGTGCTGAAGGGAAGGTTGTACGCCATCGGGGGGCAGGCTGCCGGAGGCCGCACTCTCAGGTCGGTCGAACGCTACGACCCAGCCCTGAACGCCTGGCACGAGGTTGCGCCAATGCGCGAGGCGCGCGAGGACTCGTGCGCGGCGGTTTTCAACGGGGAGTTGTACGTGCTGGGAGGCACCGACACCAACCAGGAGCCCTTGGCCAGCGTAGAGCGCTATAATGAGCAACAGAACGCGTGGCACGCCGTAGCCAGCATGCCTGTCAGCATCACCCTGGCCGGGTGCGCCGTGGCCGAATGCGGTGAACAGATACGGTCGAAAAAGGCAGTACTCGAGGGGACTTCTGCAACGACTTGAACACGGATGCTCTATTCGAGTAACCTACCTGGTGCGAACTCTACCGCTTTTAATCAAGTCGTTTCTGCCCTAGCGCGCGCTGAGAGTTTGTCGTTGATTAAAAAGTTTTACAGCCCACTTTGAACGCACAGCCTAGACATGGAACAGCAGGCTAGCACCCGGTCGGAGCCGTCAGTGGTGACCAGCAACAAGTACTGCCACAACCAATCATGCCGCCGCGAAGACTGGCGCAACCGGCATGCTGAGCTCTGCCAGGTCTGCTCCGCGGCTTCCGGGAGATCAAGGAATTTGTGCTTCCAGTGTGCAGAGAAAATTAGCTGGTTTTTGCCTTTATCGACCATATCACGCTTTACAAACCTATGTGCAAAAAAAGGAATCCCGCCACCACAAAAATCGGGGTGGGGGTTTACGCCCCCTCCCACCCCTCACTTGGCCCGGGCGGCGCGGTCACATGCACTTGCCCCCTGACATTCCCTGCCCTTCTTTGAGTGTGATATGGTAGAAAAAGGCAGTACTCGAGGGGATTTTTGCAAAACGACTTGAACGATACGTTTTTGTTTGTGGCGAAGCCATTGACCTTCGGGATGTTCAAAAGGAAGGGAAGGGGAAGGGAAGGGTGAGAGAGACCCCCGCCTTCAGAGAGGTGGGGCGGGGGGGGGTGCCTGCAACATTTTTTTGATTTTTGGCTTCTCTTTCTTCCCCCCTAGCTTTTGCTTTCTTTTCTTACACTAGTGCGTACATATGATTTGCACCCAGCGTGCGCGCCAAGCCAAGCCGTTGCAACTTTCCAAGCGAGCCTGTACGGAAGAGGCGTGGGCGCGGCGCGGCTTGGAAGCGTGGGAAGAGGTCTTTTTTTCACACGGCGCAGACTTGCTCTGCACGCAGGGCTGGTTAGCTCTGTGCCTGACCTCCCAGTACTGGCGCCGGCACCTGCTCCGGCCGCCACAAGGGCTGCTCCAGCAATCCTTTTTGTTCTTAAAGTTTGAGGGAGATACTAATAGTTGATTCATTTTATCTTGAGCGACGTGCACTCCTGGACATCTAGATACTTGATATTATTGCATTCATGTTAAAACTCACTTTCAATGCGAAACATCTTATTGTTTTGGAGATAGAAATAAACAAACTAACAGCCCGGAGCGTAATAGTTTTACCGGGCCGGATTGACCCTGCAACAAGTCCGAATCTAGATTTTAATAACATCCAAGAATGCTAGCCTACTATTTTTCTGCGTTTAGCACTAGGCTCAGCTTTTAGCGCCGAGGCCTGCTCACGAAGTGCTTCTCTCACGCGCATCAAAGCAAAGCCCAGCAAGTTGAGCCCCTTCCATTCCTTCATGTTGGTAGCACGCGGATCAGAAGACGACAGACCTATCCCCCAGATCCGGTCGTAGGGGGACGCTTCTGCCAGCACCTTGTTGCCTGTGCCCTCGAGGGCGTCGTGCAGCTTAGGGTTTTGGTGGAATTTATGCAGGTTCCCTTGGTACACAATCTCCTCACGATGCTCTTCCCAAAAGGCAGGGTCAAAGCCCCGCACATTCCGTCCCAGCTTCTTTTGTTTCTTGGGGTCCTGGGTAGCCAGAATTGCTCGACGGTACTTTGCATCTCCGAACAAGCGAGCCTTCTCGGCCATCATCCACTGCTCTGCACAGGTATACCTAAGACCATCCACAGTAAACGGAGACTTGTGCCACTGTGACCCCCAGTTAGACTTGCCCCAGAAAAAGACGAAGCCTTCTGCGGGAGAGCCCAAGGCTCGTTTCGTATCTACAAGATTTTGTTGGCTAGGGGACTTCTTCATTGTTGGTTGCGAAGGAGATTTTGGTAAAAAGGAAGCTACTTTTCTCTTTTTTATTACATTTAGTCATAAAAGAAACAGAGGTCGTTGGCGCCAGGGTTTTTGCTTCTTCAGGCTAGCAGGGGCGGGGTGGTCCCCCCCCCCCTTCGGCACTTTGTTTGTGGTAAAGTAAAGAGAAATAGAGAAGAAAAAACCAAGCAAGGCTAACCAGAAAGAAAAGAAGACTAGCTGACAACACCCCCAAGGCCAGTGACACTCGGGGGCTCGACGATTGCGAGGACGACAGCAAGACAAAGCAAGCGGTCGCCACTGTTGTCGTGAACAAGCCCGCTGTCGAGCTGTACCAGACCCTGTTGGCCACGGCGTCGAAGCTGTGCCAGCTGCAGGACGGACACTTTGGGGATGGAATGGCCGAGGAATCAACTACTTTCCTCCTACAACAACTAACCCCGGCCGGCGGATTTAACCTTCGGCTGGTAGGCACGCGTACCAAGTGGCAAGAACTACCCCGCGCAGTTGCGGCGGCCCAGCAGCAGCTCACATCCGCCATTGACAAGCGCAAGCAAGACGTGCTAGCTCTGGAGGCCAAGAGCGCGTCGCTGTGTCTGCGCATGGAACAAAGCTCCGAGCAAGAGCAGAAGGAGCTCAGCGACGAACTCTACTGCATCCGCCAAATGATCGGGAGGCACAAGGCAGAGCTGCAGGAACTGCTGGGCCGGGAGACGCTGGAGGTGGAGGCCGGCGTAGAACGCGAACAATGTGTCGTCGAGCTCTCCGTTCTGCGCAATTCTTGGAGCTCCAGGGAAAAGACGCGAGGCTTGATCCGGCAGGCTTGTCTGTACGTGTTTGGCGGCTGTTGCGCGGGCGGCGCGGACCTTTACCAACGCCTTGGTCACACGTTCTGCTACGACGCCAAGCAAAACAGCTGGACACGACTCGGCGAGCTTCACAGGCCCCGCGCGCACCCCGCTGGCTTGGCCGTGGGCAAATACCTGTACGCCATGGGGGGAGTTGACGCCGGGAGCCGCCCGGTAGCAGCGACCAAGATACAACTCTTGCAGGGTCTGCACGTGCTGCAGTTGAGGTCTTGGTTGTTAGCTACAAGCCAACTATACACGAGTTTACAAGCGCAGAGATCCCCCAGGTGCCCTTCTGTCAGTACGACGCAACCCGGACCCTCGCTGTTGTGCTCTGGAGCCTGCTGGAAACAGGCGCCGACGGCAACGCAGAGTGGCAAATACGCGCCGCCGAGTATACCCTGTGCCAGTACCTGCTGCCCACGCTAGCCGCGCAGGGTTACGCGGGGCTCGTGATCCGCGACGGCGCAGCGCGACCTACAGCCTCTACTCAACTGGATCTGGCCGCTTTGTTGGACGGCCTGTATGCCAACGAGCGGGTCTTGCTCGAGGTGCCGCGCGATCCCGGCGCGTACAAGATCAAGGAGCCCATGGAGCCACCCCAGTGGAAAGCTTATGCTGAGAAGGTGAAGGACCGCGTGCTGGAGGCGAGCACTGTCCGGCTGGCGGCAAAGGAGCTGCGGCTTATCCAGGTACAGGCCGTTGGTGCACTTGAGGTTGGGGCTGAGTTCGTCCGAGGTGCCCGCGGGCACCGTCGTGTTGTCCGTGCACGTGGGGCAGCTGCACGGGTCCAGTTTGCGGCAGGCGTACTGCACTTCGTACGTCAGGGGACAACTAAACAACTGGTTCTTGCATGTCACCTGCAGGCGCATGTCGGCCGTCACGCCCACGTCCGTGTCCGCCCCCAGGTTGAAGCACGTCACGTCGCTGTCGCTCAGGGCCGTGTAATAGTACTCCCGGCTGGAATTCGTCCAGGCCCTCACGTCGAAAGTAGACTCGTCCGTCGAAGCAATGCGCAAATCGCTCACGGCCATGGCGTGGCTCGGGTCCGAGCACGCGCTGGGAGCGGGGAGCCACGCGTTCGTGCTCACTGTCACCGTAGTGGTGCAGCCGTAGCAATCGCAGGCGCCCCTCGCAGAGCGGGCCAGCAGCAGCAGGACGCTCGTCGTCAGCAGCAACAGCATCGATTCTTTGCTTGTATTTGGCAAATCCTTAAGTGAAACGGGAGCCAAAGAACAAGCGCAGCAGCAAGTTTTCCTCCCTCGGGGAAAGAAGAATGATAGGGGAGAGGGGGGGGGGGCGTGCCCCACCCCCCCCCCTACAGCCACATCCTGCTACAAAAATAGAACGAGCTTTGCATCTTTACAAAAAATATGTCAACATGGCAGTGCCGACTCACTGAGCGACCTGCACAGAGCGCCAGCAGTTAGATTTTGCTGCTGCAGCAGCGCGAGTCGGAACAGGAACTCCAGGCCAAGCGCCGCCGCGTGGTTTTGTACGAGATAGAACGCGAAATAAAACTCCTGGAGGCAAAGAACCGGCTTGCATATGCTCCTCTCTCTTAGTTCTCAATGCCAAGTGTAAGGCTTTGTCGATCTTTAATTCAGCGTAAATTTATACATTCTTGGCGCGCCCCCTTCTCAGTGCCAAGATTTAAACCTTGTCAGGGAATTTTTTTTTATTAAATTTTTCTTGTAAATTTCTAGCGCGCCCCGGCCCTCTTTCTCTCTCTTTCCTCTCCCTCTCTCAGTTCTCAGTGCCATGACAGATCGTGTTTCCTTCAAGTTCCCTGTCTTAGTTTTCAGTGCCAAAATTAAAAATTTGTCAAGGATTTTTTTTCCTTTTTTGTACTTTCTTAGCGCGCCCCCACTCCTCCTTTCCCGCTCTGCTCCCCGGGGGAAAGGGGGGGGGGGGTGTGATATGGTCAAATCTCGGGAGCGATAGAGCTGAAAAAAGGCATTTATACGAAACAACCTGGAAGCACTGTCTTTTCCGGTCGTATCATAGTCGTGTAAAACTCAGCGCCAAATAGACGGGCCGCTCCGGTCTCTTTCTGCAGGGGTTTTAGTGGCAGTTTTCCCGCGGAAAAAACCGCGCGCCAATTTTTTTTTTGTTGCGCAAATGTCTTGCGCACTCCCTCCCCCTTCGGAGGGAGGAGGGAGCAGGAAGATAAGAGGGAGCGGGAAGATAAGGGGGGGAGGGGAGAGAAGGGGGAAGTGAAGAGAATGGGGGCGCCCCTCTCTCTCCCCCCCCCTCCCTCTCTCTTCCCCTTTAAACAAACGAACGGGGGGAGGGGGGAGGGGAGGGTTTTCCTCCCTCTCCCCTCCCTCGTCCCTCTTCCCTCCCTCTCCCCTCTTCCCTCCGTTCCCCCTCCCCTCTTTTCCGGCAAGAGGATTTTTCTCTTTCTCTCTTTTTTTTGCACAAAATTTGTCGCCAAATTTTGCGCATGTGTGCGCCTGGCATGATATGGCCGAAAAGGGCAATATTGCCAGAAAAGCCTGGCAACGCTGCCTTTTTCAGCCATATCACATGCACAGACCGCCAAACCTCCTTCGCTAAAAGCGCCATCAAGAAAGTACCAAAAAATCCGCCAGAACTTCAGCTGGAGTCTCGACAAGGGAGGGGGGGTGCGCCCCGGCATTGGGTGGAGGCACAGTTGAGGCGTTTCATCTATTTCTTTGGTAGCTTCTGCGCTCTCCCCCTCCCCCCTTGCTCCTCCCCTGTTCTTTGAGCCCCCCGGGCTCAGGGGGCTCAGGAGGGAGGGGAGAAAAAAAAGGGGGAGGAGGGGGGCGCCCCCCCCCCCCCTCTATCCCGCCTGTGGGCTCCCAAAACTTTCTAGCACATTAACCACCGCCCATCCATTCGCCGCAGGGTCGTGCTGGAGCACGGTGCTCTGCTCCTAGTTTTCAGTGCCCGAGTGTAAGACCGTCGAGTGGGCCGGATGCTGCGGCAGCCTGAGGGTGCCGTTGCAAGTGTCAAGTGTAATGCCTTGTCGAGTTTTAATTCAGCGTGGACTTTCCTTGCACTTTCTTGGCGCCCCACTCCCATGCTTCTTTTCTCTCCTCTCCTAGCTTTCCGCGTCAATTGTAAGACAGTCGAGCTGTAATTCAGCGTACTTTACATTTTATTGGCGCAACCCCCCCCCCCCTGCCCTTTCCCTCTCCCGCTCCATGTTCTCAGTGCCAATATTAAAGCTTTGTCAGGGATTTCTTGTTTTTTGCGTGATTCTTTTTTGTACGATCTTAGCGCGCCCCTGCTCCTCCCCCTTCCCACTACCACTCCCGACAATTCGTGCTTCCTTCTTCCCTGCCTGTTCCCTCTGCAGGATCTGCGGAAATATCTGCGGAAATATGAAAAGTCGAAAAGAAAATTTTGTTGGAACGCGTTTGCACGCGCAAACAAGGGACAGAGGGGGGGAGAGCACACCCCGCCCCTCCCTGTACACGTTCTCGGTACCAAGATTAGAATTTTGTCAGTAATTTTTTCTCGCGTGGTTTTTTCTTGTAGATTCTTAGCGCGCCCCTACCCTCCTCCTCTCCCGCTCCCGATTCTCAGACGGGGGACTAAGACAATCCATGCTTCCTCCTTTCCGGCCTCTTCCCTCTCCTTCTCCTAGTTTTCAGTGTCAAGTGTAAGACGTTGTCGAGCTTTAATTCAGCGTAAATTGCAAATTCTTGGCGCGCCTTCTTCCCTTTCCCGCTCTCTGCTCTCAGACGGGGGACTAGGCGGTTCGTGCTCTTCCCCTCCCCCCCTAAGCCCGGGGGGCTCAAAGAGCAGGGGGCGGAATTGCAACAAAGACTAAGCAGATTCCACTGAGTCCATGGCAGGGGCACCCCACCCCTGTATCCTCAAATCCTTTCTGCCACCTCCCCCTCCCCTTTTACCGACGGGGGGAGGGGGAAAGATAGATTAATCCTCCCCTGCCTCTTCCTCTCTTAGTTTTCAGTGCCAAAGATTAAAACTTTGTCAAGGATTTCTTTTTATTGTTTTTTTTTTACACTGGCGAAGCGCGCTCTCCTCTTTTCATATTTTTCTGGCCTTGCGCATGGTGGCAGAGTTATGGCACGGACAGGACGCCGTCGGGGTAAGTGAGGGCTCTTGTCCTCTTAGCACATTGACCACCGCCCATTCATTCGCCGCAGGGTCGTGCTGGAGCACGGTGCCCCGCTCCTAGTTTTCAGTGCCCAAGTATAAAACCGTCGTGGGCCGGATGATGCTGCGACAGCCTGAGGGTGCCGTTGCAAGTGTCAAGTGTAATGCCTTGTCGAGCTTTAATTCAGCGTAAATTCTCTTCATCTCCTAATTCTCAGTGTCAAGTGTAAGACTTTGTTGAGTTTTAATTCAGCGTGGACTTTTCTTGCAATTTCTTGGCGCTCCTCCCCCTCGTATCCAAGCATTTTTTCGCCGCCTTCTCCTCTCCCTCTCCTCTCCCTCACTGCCAAGATTAAAGCTTTGTCAAGGATTTTTTTATTCAAAAAGTCTCGGCAAGGGAGAAGGGGGGGGGCGCCTGGCATTGGGGGGGGGGGGGGGGCTTAGTTCAGGCGTTTCATTTTTTTGGTAGCTTCTGCGCTCTCTTCCTCCCCCTTACCCTTCCCCTGTTCTTTGAGCCCCCCGGGCTCAGGGGGCTCAGGGGGGAGGGGAGAAAAAAAAGAGGGAGGGGGGGGGCGCCCCCCCCCCTCTTCCCCCACCTGTAAGCTCCCAAAACTTCCTAGCACATTGACCACCGCCCATCCATTCGCCACAGGGTCGTGCTGGATCACGGTGCTCCGCTCTTGGTTTTCAGTGCCCAAGTGTAAAGACGTCGAGCTTTAATTCAGCGTATTTTTTTTCGCAATCTCTTGGCGCGCGAGCAGAGCGCAGACGGTGCCGGCCAGGGTTCTAATATAGGCTACCGCAGCAACATGACGTGGGCCGGATGCTCCGGCAGCCTGAGGGTGCCGTTGCAAGTGTCAAGTGTGATGCCTTGTCTCCATCTCCTAATTTTCAGTGTCAAGTGTAAGACTTTGTCGAGTTTTAATTAAAAAAGACTTTTTCTTGCACTTTCTTGGCGCCCCACTCCCATGCTTCTTCCCTCTCCTCTCCTAGCTTTCAGCGTCAAATGTAATATCGTCGAGCTTGAATTCAGCATGTTTTACATTTTCTTGGCGCGCCCCCCCCCTCCCCTGCCCTTTCCCTCTCGCGCTCCCTGTTCTCAGTTCCGATATTAAAGCTTTGTCAGGGATTTTTTTTTAATTATTTCTTTTTTGTACGATCTTAGCGCGCCCCTGCTCCTCCCACCCTTCCCACTGCCACTCCCGACAATTCGTGCTTCCTCCCTCCCTGCCACTTCCCTCTGCAAGATCTGCGGAAATAGGAACAATATGAAAAGTGGAAAAAAGAAAAAAATTTTGGAACGCGTTTGCACGCGCAAACAAGGGGCGAGGGGAGGGGGGAGGGGAAGCACAACCTGCTTTTTTCTTTTCCCCCCTTCTTCTTCCTCCCTCCCTTCCCCTTTCTTCCCCCCGTCTGTTCCCTTTGTTGTCGGGCAAAAAATTTTTTTTCCTCTTTTTATATTTTTCTAACCTTGCGCACGATGGTCGAGCCACGGCACGGACAGGATGCCGTCAAAGTAAGTGAGGGCTCTTGTCCTCCTAGCACATTGACCACCGCCCATCCATCCGCCGCAGGGTCGTGCTGGAGCACGGTGCGCAAGATCTGCGGAAATAGGAAAAATATGCAAAATGGAAAGAGAATTTTCTTTGGAACGCATTTGCACGCGAAAACAAGGACGAGGGGAGGGTGGGGGGGGATAGCAGGGGATAAGGGGGAACAGAGGGACGGGAAGGGGGACGGGGGGGGGGGGGTGGAGAGCACACCCCCGCCCCTCCTTGTACATGTTCTCAGACTGGGGGCCAGACAGATTGTGCTTGATCCTCCCCCGCCCGTTCCCTCTCCCGCTCTCTGCTCTCAGACGAGGGACTAGACAATTCGTGCTCTCTCCCCCTTCCCTGCCTCTTCCTCTCTCCCCTCCACTCCCTCCCTCCCCTTGAGCCCAGGGGGCTCAAGGAGCAGGGAGAAGGGGGAGGGGAAGGGCGCAGAAGCTGCAAAAGAAATAAATACATGCAACGCCTCCACTAATCCCCCCCCCCATGCCGGGCGCCCTCCCCCTTCCCTCTTACCGACGGGGGGAGGGTGGAAAGACAAATTGATCCTCCCCGGCCCCCTCTGCGCACGGTGGCTGAGCTATGGCACGGATAGGACGCCGTCGAGCTTTAATTCAGCGTAAATTACATTTTTCTTGGCGCGGCCCCCTTCCCCTGCCCCTTTACTCTCCCGTGCTGTGTTCTTAGACAGGGTGCCTCCCTGAGCACAGGGGGCTCAAAAAGCAGGGGGGAGGGGGAAGGGAAAGGCGCAGAAATTAAAAAACTTTCTGCGTTCCCCTGCCTCTTCCCCCTCCTCTTCCCCTAGCTTTCAGTGTCAAATGTAAGACTTTGTCGACCTTTAATTCAGCGTATTTTGCGTATTCTTTGGCGCCCCCACCCCCTTTCCCCTCCCTCTCTCAGTTCTCAATGGCAATGACAGATCGTGTTTCCTTCAAGTTCTCTGTCTTAGTTTTCAGTGCCAAAATTAAACTTTTTAAAGGATTTTTTATTATTTTTTTTGTTTGTACATTCCTAGCACGCCCCCACTCCTCTCCCTTTCCTGCTCTGCTCCTCGGAGAAGGGAAAAGGTGGAGGGGGAGGGTGGGGAGGGGGGCGCCCCCTCTCCATTTTGCTATCCCCTAACTCGTATTTTGTCTTGTTACCTCTTCCAAATTGTGTGCTGCTGCGTACCAACGAAGTTACAAGTGCGGATTTGCATGTCTACCATCACCGTGCGCAGTTTGTCGAAGAAACGCAAGGCTGCATCAGCAGAGTCTTCTGATTCTGAAAGTGACACGGATGAAACTATTTGCAAACAAGTTCCCGTGACAACGCACTCGCATTGCGTGGTGACAGCCGGTGCCACCAATGGCGCGATTATACACAATCCCCTCATTATGGACATACGTGTCCGAAGCGTAAGCCCAACTACGGATTGCGGCAAAAGCCACCCTCTTACAGGCAAGCATACGACGGGTGAAGACTCCGCGCTCGACCACAAGGCATTCGTTCCTCAGGCGCAGCTCATGCATGTACTACCCAACGCGCCGGTTGCGGCGGCGCCTGTCTGGGATGGCAGCGACATCTCGGTTTTCAATGGCAAAGAGCATCTGCAGGCTATCCAGAGTGCGATGTATGGGGTCCATTCTGAACTGGAAATTGAGACGCAGCCTGTTTACCTTGGCTTTGTCAAGCCCCTGACCAACGAAAAGCGCTTCATGTCGCGAGCCCTGGTGCGGCGCTGGGTCCTGGAACACCGCAGCAGTGTCTTTTTTAAAGACTACTTCGACAATAACGGTACTCGAGATGATGCTTGCTCTATAGGTGCGTAGGCTATACTGTGATTTGGCAGGCATTCAAAAGCTTCACTTCCACATTGACCACATAATTCCAGAATCCGCCAACGGCCCCGACCATCCAAGAAACTATGCCCTGATGCCTGCAATCTACAATTCTGCGTTTTCCTCTTGGTGGATGCCTGCTAAATCGCAGTACATCGGTATTCTCTCTATTGCTTGTATATGCACGCTGCTATCCATACTGCGCTTTTTCTTTGCAGGGAACGTGGCCGCGCGAACAGCCATTCTGTTCGCCAGATATATCAAAAAAAAGACGAAGCTCCAAGAAACCTTGGATGACATGGAGATGTTTTAGAACGTCGGATTGGAGGAAAGGAACAGCGCATCAAAAAGCTGCAAAGAATTTTTTTAAATAAAAGCTTGACAGAATCTTACACTTTGCACTGAAGAAGGGAAGAGAGGGGGGGGGGGGGAGGCGCCGGCATTGGTGTGTGGGGGGGGGGGGGGTGGGGCTTAGTGGAGGCGTGGCATGCACCCCGCGCCCTCCCCCTTCTTTCAGCCCCGCGTTCTTTTTTAAGTAGCCGTATGCAAGGGGAAGGAAGAATGATGGGGGAGAGGGGGGGGTGTGCCCCCCCCTCCCCTACAGCCACATTCTGCTACAAAAATAGAACGAGCTTTGCATCTTTACAAAAAATATGTTAACCCGATCGCAGGCCAACATGGCAGTGCCGACTGACCGAGCGACCTGCACAGAGCGCCAGCAGTTAGATTTTGGCAGGCCTATCACACAAGCTGCGCGGCCGGCGCAGTCGGCTCTTCGGCAAGGAGTCGGAAGCGAGGTTTTGCTGCAGCAGCGCGAGCCGGAACAGGAACCCCAAGCCAAGCGCCGCCGCGTGGTTTTGGACGACATAGAACGCGAAATAAAACTCCTGGAGGCAAAGAACCGGCTTGCATATGCTCAACGTGCTGTTTACGAAGAGGAGATCGAGACACATCAAAAACGCGCCGAAGCCGAGATCCAACGCCTACAGTCCAATTGGGAGGCAGAGTCTAGGGAAATAAAAGTCACGTGCCAGATCATAGAAGCCAACCAAAAAGCATTCTTCGACGTGTACCAAATGACCATCAGCTTGTACAAGCAGACTTTAGTAAGTGCAAGTGTCCGTCTTGAAATGCAAGATGTCGTGTACTGTGAAGCTGAGACGCGAAACAACGCACGCCGCGCTCTGAAATTGATACAACAAGAAGGATTTAATGTCAAGTTTAGCAAGGTAATGACCGCTATTGCGGAAGCCAACGCTGCCCGAGGAAGAGAATCAGTGGGGGGTCTGTTTCCTGCCTAAAACCCTACACTGTTTTTATTAAACAAATTTTTTGCACTTTTTTGGTATGGGAGCAACAGAGGGCGCCCCCCCTTTACCCCCCAAGCCGTCGATAATAGAAGTCGGCAACACAAAAAGGGGAAACTGGAGGGGGAGAGTGGGGGTATGGAGGGGGCGCCCCCCCCCTCCCCCCTTTTGCTATCCCCTAACTCGTATTGTGTCTTGTTACCTCTGCCAAATTGCGTGCTGCTGCGTACCAACGAAGTTACAAGTGCGGATTTGCATGTCTACCATCACCGTGCACAGTTTGTCGAAGAAACGCGAGCTCGCGCCAGCAGAGTCTTTCGCTTCCGAAAGTGACACAGCTAAAACTGTTTACGAACAAGTTCCCGCGGAAACGCACTCGGATAGTGTAGTAACGGCCGGTGCCACCAATGGCGCAATTATACAAAATCCCCTCATTATGGGCATGAGTGAGCAGGAATTCAAAAATTCGATCAATCGCAAGCAAGACGGCTTTTTTTGTGTTACCGACGCTGTTGCCGCCTTCAAGAATTGCCCGGACAAAGATGCACGAGTAATTTACCATCGAATGGGACCAAAGATCACCGAGTTACATATTAGTAACTCGTTCAAAAAAATTTCATTTCTTCGCAAAGACGGTAAGCGGGGCAATGAACTAGATTGTCTGCCGTACGAAAAGCTTCTTTTGGTGCTTGGCCTGGTTCCTGGATCTCAAGCAAAGAAGCTTCTGCGTGAACAAGCCAACATTGCAACACGTGCCTGCGCGGGTGACAAGGAGCTGGAGCAGGCAATGCCCATACGACGCCAGCAGCTGTCTGAGACTACGAGGAAAGAAATTCTGGCTGAAGTTGTCGACCCCGCTGCACAACCCGCACTGTCGTTGCAGAAGGCCCACCCTCAGCAAGGAGACGAAGGGGCCGGTCCGGCTGTAGCCGAGGGCTCGCCGCCACAGCAGTGTATGTCAAAGGAGGAGCCACCGGCCAAGCGTCGATGCATGGAGCTGGCTGCAATGAACATGGAATGTGAATACCTAGAGGCGAAGCGTAGGGTAGCTATCGCCCGACGCAGCGTATGTGAAGAAGAGATTGCTATGCTTGAAGCAGAGCGGAAACAATTAGAGGCAAACTGGGAGACAGAATCTAAACGAATACAGGTCACGTGTCAGAGCATCGAAGCTAATCAACAGGCGGTTTTTGAAGTGTGCCAAACAACCCTTCGCTTGTACAAGCAAGCTCTACAGGATACAGGGGCTGTTTTCAACGATCGTGATTTCGTGTTTTGGGCCGACGAGAGCCGGAATAATGCACGGCGGGCTCTCGAGCTGATCCAACGTGCAGGAGCAACTGCGAAGTTCAGCCAAGTACTGGCTCCATCACAAATGCTTGCGCTGCCCGCGCCCGCCGAGAGCGCAGGCACGAACACCGCAGAGCCGGCCCAGCTGGAAGGCGCTCTGAACGCCGCAGAGCCAGCCCAGCCGGAAGGCGCTCTGAACGCCGCAGAGACAGCCCAGCCGGAAGGCGCTCTGAACGCCGCAGAGCCAGCCCAGCCGGAAGGCGCTCTGAACGCCACAGAGCCGGCCCAGCCGGAAGGCGCTCTGGTGACAACGCGCGTCGGAAATCTGCCGCCGGCTGTGCCCCTCAAGGTGGAGGTGGCGTTAACCGAGGTTTTATTGCAGCAGGCACCGACACCCAAGCCGCGGGGTAAAGAAATATCCAATCTTTTGCTTAATGCTGGCAAAATTGCGGCGTCCAGCTATCGTGCGCAGCACAATGGTCAAAACCCGATGCGTGTGCAGCGTCTGGTGAGTGGGGCTATGCGATTTGTGAACGTGTATTACGAAGAAGACAGAGCTCTTCTCGTCGGGGCTTGCAAGAAAGCGTTGGCCTCGCGCCCCAAAGGCAATGACAAGCCAGCCTCCCATGCTTTTTAGGCCAAGATTCACTCTCAGTTACTCAGCCAGCTTTTCTGACACTGAGGTAGCTAAGCCTGCTAAGTTTTTGCATGTTTTTTTTGTTTCTTTTAATTAAAAAAGGACCAGACAGGTATATCCACACACTCGTCGGTGAAACTTTTTCATCCGCAAGCGGACGGGGTCTTTGGACGAGACCCAGTGCGTACATAAACCAGCCGGCCCCACGTTTTAAGAAAATGAGGACCGGCAAGTTTTCCGGGGGAACACACACAGACAATTTAGCGACAAATTTCATTCAGGAGAGGGGAAAGGGAGGGGGTACGGGAAGGGCGCAGAAGCTACAAAAAAATAAATACATGAAACACCTCCGCTAAGCCCCCCCCCCCCCCCCCCAGCACGTCCAACAGTCACATATACAGCGACAACACCAGCAGAGGCCCGCGTCGGGGGCCGCCGTCACTGCACAGGCCCGCGCCGCGACTCTCTGCCCAGGCTCACGCGGTCGTGGTCGCCGCGAAGAACGTGGTCACGATGACGTTGCAACCGCGCGAGACCGTCACGCGGTTTGGGTGGGAGAGGGAGGGTAAAGAGGGCACCGTTCGCCTCTCCCCCCCCCCCCTCTCCCCACACCCCCTTCCTTCTCCCTCTCCTAGTTCTCAGTGCCAAGATTACGACTTTGTCGAGGATTCTTTTATTAATTTTTTTGTATATCCTTAGCGCGCCCCCGCCTCTCCCCCTTCTCACTCCCGCCCCCGATTCTCAGACGATGGCGGGTCTGTACGAGGGGGTGTCGCTTGGGCTGACGTTGTTTCTGGTCCTGTCGGACGTGTATTTCTTAGCTTCGTCTTCTTCCTCGGCATTGCTCAGGCTCTTGGCGTGGGCCACGCTCATTGGCTGGCTGATTTGTGAGTTAGCATGGAAGAGCTATATTAGGTCTGCCCACCGTAAGATGATCGAACACTGGAGGATTCAGCGCAGCCATAGCACTCCAAGCGATCTTGATATACTATCGTGCTTGGAATTGTTCCAAAGGGCAGACGCACAACAGATCGAGGCTGCCGTGGCCCCTCTTGTTAACTTCCGCGCCTTGACGGTGTGTTCCGACCAGGAATTGCGCCAGGTGTTTTGTGACATTCTGTGCGCTGGCGCAGCCGGGGCGCAGGCGCGGAAAAGAAAACGAGCCTTGGTGTGGAAGCTGCTGGCAGCAGTCAGGCGTCACTTCCCGCGGAACCGCGAGCCCACCTGCAGCTGTGCAACGTCCATCTGGGAGATGCGACCCCACGCTTTGGACTTGCCCTGGATCACTAATCGCGTGATGTACGCCTTGGACTCGCTTCTGTGCGCCTACGTCTGCTGGAAGGGTCAAGTGGTCTGGCAGGCCCGCGACGCAGATTTCCCTCTTGTCAGTCGGGGACCTGTGCGCCCAGGCTCGCGTGTCGTCCTGCTCTTCCACGGAGCCACCTGCAAGTTTGCTGCGATCTGGAACTTGTTACGAGCCATCCCCGCCAGTGAGGTGGTGGTGGCGCCCGTCTTTGCTCCGCTTTGGTACTTTGGCGAACTCACCGCGACCAGCTCGGGCGTCACTCTCGACAGATTCTTGGCTCGACTGCGAGCCTACTTGCAAAGCTCCTGCATCGTGGAAATCATTATTGTGGGCCGGTCTCTAGGGGCAGCTGTGAGCCATGGCTTCGTGCAAAGGTATGGTGGTTGCTACTCCGTCCGTGCCAGCGTCATGATCGAGCCTGTGCTTACGGTGTCTGCCTGCACAATGGCCTATAGCGCGGTCTGTCAACCGTTCTCTACGATCCTGTCGATCCTGACACAGCGCGGCGGGTCCTCGAACCCCTGGGTATCTACGCTTTTTGCCGCTTTCCTCATGCACGAAAAGCTAGGTCGTTGTTATTTTAAGTTTCTGCCCTATCGCTTCTGTTTCTGGCCTCACTGCTCTCACAATCTTCTGGACTCCCCGGGCACTCTCTTTTTGCTTTCGGCAAAGGACCCCCCTAACCTACTACGATCTGCCCTACATGCAAACAATGTTCCCACAGAGCTCTACCCACACGGAGCCGGGCTTTCACGGGTCATGGCTTGGTCGAGCAAGCCTAGCCGCTCGGATTCAGCGCTGGTTTGATACACACACGAGTCCAAAAAAATGTCCCCGGGCTCTTGGATAGATCGGATTGAAATCACTCCTGGAACAAGCAAAGGACGAGGGCATCGTGCTCACCAAAGACAGCTCTACCATCATGCATGAACAGGAAATTCCTGTTTTCAGTTGGGAACAGATTTTATTAAAAAAATTGTTTGCTCTTTTGGCATCCTCCTGGGCTGACGTTGTTTCTGGTCTTGTCGGCGGGCTGGCTGATTTGTGAGTTGCTATGGAAGAGCTATATTGGTTCTGCTCACCGTAAGATGACCGAACACTGGAGGACTGAGCGCAGTCATAGCAATTCAGCTTTGTGACAGACGGGCTGGCAAGTCAAACAAGCAGGCGGCGCGGCCCCACGTTTGCAGCTGTGCTAGTTCATCAAGGGTCAGTTTGGTGCCTCGCAGGTCCAGGATCAGTGCGTCCCGAACTGCGCGGCCGGGTTGCTCGCACAGCTGGTACAGCGCCCAAGCGCATTGAAAGCTCATGCCCCCGCCCGCGTCGCGCAGGCACCAACGAGTCAGTCTGGGCCAGGCGTGCCATGCCTCTTGCACTAGGCGTAGCTTACAAACTCCTGTGTCTTTCGTAGTCAGGTTCAGTTCCAGCCAGCGCACGTTTTTCAGTAAATCAAAGTACTTGGGTAGCAAAATCCACTCCAAGGCACGATCAACTCGTAGCTCTTGCAGGTTTGCTAAGACCGACGAGTCAGGCTGCTGGAGGCAGGCGTCCAGTACGTCAAGGCTAGGTAAGTGCAGGGTCTGGAGTTTTGAGAGCCGTGCCAGCATCATCGGAGGCAGGGACACGACGCGCGTGCCACCGAGGTCCAGACTCTCCAGGTATTCCAAAAGTGTGCCCCGATCCAGCTCGCCGGACAAGAGATCAGCAAACACCAGGGCGACAAACTTATCGTCCACGAAATTGCAGCCGTGCCAAGAGAGCTCTCTTAGCCCCGTGGCCAGCGTTCGGAAAGCTCTGGCCCAAGCTAGTGTGTCCGCCGGCCGCGCAAGCGTGCAATTGACCATTCGGAGCCTTGTCTTATGAAAAGGCTGCAGAAAATCACAAAGCACGTAGAGCACGTCGTGAGTTTCCAGAGCAAACCCCTCCAACTCCAACGTGCCCACCCCAAGGTCACGTTCATCCATATCATCATATGGTTCTGAATCTGAATCTGAATTTGAATCTGAATTTGAATTTGGGTAAAGGATGCGACCCCGCAACAAACTTGGACGCAGTCGCTTGCTCCCCACTGTACAGATCAGTGGGACATACTCTACCACTAAACGCGCCGTGTCTCGTGGCAGGCCTGCTTCTGCCAAGAGCCGTATTCGTTCGTCGTCGGCGGCGCGGTTGAAGCGGAGTCGAAGGGACGTTACAAATTGATATTTGTCCTGGGATAAATCCAAGCCAGGCCAGCTCAAGTCCTGGCCTGATCCAAACAAGACCACTTCCAGGCTTTCTACACAGAACAGCTCTAGGTGCTGGAGCCGATTGCGATGCTGGTCAGCGCGAGCTCCGAGCGTGTATTCGAGCCTGATGGCTTTGTCTATGAACCCGTCGTTGTAGAACCAGCCTGTCGAGGTCGGCTTTAGGGTCGTGACACAAGCGACGCAGTCCAGCAGACTCAGCTGTTTAGGTGGGCCTTCAAGCACCAAGGTGGCTTCTTGGCAGTCTGCCAGCACCAGGCGGCCCTCTTTGTGGCGCGGCAGCTTGCAAAGACCCCCGCGAAGTCCTTGCAGTTCCAGGCTGCGCGCCAGTGGATAGGCAAGCCACGCCAGACTTTGGCAAACGACCAGGCTCTCTTGCTCAAAGTGCTTTTCCTCGCGGAGGCGCAGCTGCAAATCAAACTTGCCCTTGTGCTTTTTCATCACCTTCGTCAAGGTTCTGAGCACACGAGGACGCCCACCAAGGGCCGTCACGTCCAGCGCTATCGGTTGTAAGCCGTGCCTAATTTGGTACTGCAACGCGTCCAGCCAAGCCCCGGATTGCTTGCGCTCGTCGGCGCCCTGATGATGTCGCTTCCTTTTGCGCCCGCGCGCTTGCTCGTGGGCGGGGCCGGCCTTGGGCTCTAGGTTGGCGTGGCTTGTTAACAGCTCCCAGAGATGACGTGCTCTCATGAGTGGGATTACCTGTCTCTTAAATAATGACAAAAAAACCTAGGATACTCAAGCGAAGAGATCGGGGGGGGGGGGGGGCAGGCCCCCCGAGCGGGCGTGGTGGGGGGGGGCGTCCCCCCCCCCGTTCAAATCGGAAAAGAAGATTGCTTTTTTTGCTCATCAATGTCCGTGCCTGTTTAAGACAAATTCTTTTTTCTAATCGCGCCATGGAGTTCTTCTACAAGGGCCGGTGCTTCAACCTCGAATGCCCTAATAAGGATAATGGTCCAGCGCGCGTCCGCAAGTGCGCCCGCTGCCGCCACGCGACGTACTGCGGCCCGCAATGCCAGAAAGAAGACTGGAAACGGGCGCACCGTAGGATTTGCCAACCAGGGTCTCAGGTGATCAAGGAGTGCAAGCGCGTGCGCCAGTTCGTGCGCCAGATGTGCCAGAAGCCCCGACAGTGGTACGAGACCTTGGCGCCCCTTGTCCCGCCGGGCGACGAAAGCAGGCTGGTGTACCTGCGCTTGGATTTGGGAGATGAAATGGTAAGCCAACATATTTCCGCACAAAAGCTGGCCAAGCCCGGGTCGATCGTCCTGCGCGATTTCCTCAAGGGCTACTCATCCCCGTCTGATCGTGCGGCGCTGGTCGTAGTGGTCAGCTCCACGCTGCTGGAGCTCGAGGAGGATCCGCAAAACTTGCACGCGGCCCTGGGCGTGCTGACGCTGACACCAGACAGTCCACCAGCAGACAGTCCGCCAGCAGGCAGCCCACCGCTAGCATACAGCCCACCGCCGCTGTGCTGTGCTGCCTGCGGCCGCGCCGAAGCCACGAAATTGCGCTCTTGTGGCTCGTGCCACGCCAGGCTCTATTGCAACCGGCACTGCCAAAACGCTCACTGGCGCGCGGGGCACCGTCAGGAGTGCCAGAGCCCCGCGCTCAAGCAGGCCGTGCTGCTAGGCACGCCGCAGAGTTATTGGCGGCAGCGCCGCCGCCTGCTTCCGCAATTGAACGACCTCACGGTCATACGCCTCGTCCTGCAACGCTGCGTGTTGGAGCTGGCGTGCGATCCGAACTTTAGTGACGACACGGGTGATGATGATGATGACACTGGTGACGACACCAGTGACTCGCCAATCGGCGAATTCTTGGGCCAAACGGCCGAGGACGCGCTCAACGACTGGCTGTCGGCGCGCCAAGCCTGGCTCAAGCGCTGGCCGGGCGACGCGCTGGAGCCCGAAGTGCGCGCCTGGGTGCCCTGGTTGTTGCAGCCATTCCTGCACGTGATGCAAGATTTTTACGACCGGGGCTGACAGGGAGCAGGAGAGCGTACACTAGAGACTTTGTCGAGTTTTAATTAACACAATTTTTTCTGCACAAAATTTGTTGCTAAATTTGCGTATGTATGCGCCTGGCATGATATGGCCGAAAAAGGCAGTATTGCCAAAAAGCCTAGAAACACTGTCTTTTTCGGCCATATCACATGCAAACGGACCGCCCAGCGGCCTTCGCTAAATGTGCCATGCAGAAAGTTCCGACAGGTGCATGTGGGGGGGGGGGGGGCACAAAACCTCCCACCGCCCCTCTTTCTTTTCTCCTCCCTCTTCCCTCTTACTTTCTCTCCCCTGTTCCATTCGTTTAGCCCCCGGTGCCAATTCTAAGAGTGAGTGTCGAAATTTAATTCATTTTGTTAATATGGCCGGACGCAAGCGCAAGTTGCGCGATGATGTCAATAACATTGAGTCCCCTGCTGCCGTGCGAGCCAATAATACCAAGCTGCGGCAGCAGCTGTCTTCTCGACCAGACGTGCGTCTGAGCGCCGAAGAGCGCAGCAAAGCCGAGCTGTGGCTGCGCTCGCTGCAGTATCAGATCCAGCACGGCCTGCAAACCATAGTGCTGGACGCAACGACCCTCGGGGACCGCCCCCGCGTGCTCAAGCCCCTGGCCAAAGCCATGCAGAAGTACCAAGGCAGGTTCGACTTGCAGCTACGCCTCCACGAGGAAAAGGCAGCAGAGCACGCCCGCGAAGAAGGCAGGGCTGTTGGCCAAAGTGTAGCGTGGCTGGCCTACCCGCTGGCACGCAGCTTGGAGCTGCGGGGCTTGTGTGGGGGGTCCTACCAGCTACCACGCAACAGTAACGGACGACTCGCGTTGGTCGACTGCCAGCAAGCCAGAATTGTGCTTGCTGGTGGTCCAGTCCGCAACCTAGCTATGGTGAACAGTTTTGCTTGCACCGCGTCGTCGCAACGCCAATACAAAGATGGCGACTACTACTCATCGGACGACGAAGAGGAGATACCCGAGGGGGTGAGGCTCGAATACACGCTGGAACCTCGCAGAGCTCACGTCGATCGCAACAAGCTCCAGCACCTAACCACAACGCGTGCCCAAGAACTCCAGGTGGTACTGTATGGTTCTGGCCAGGAGGATCTGCACTTGCCCGGCTGCGATTGGACCACCGACGAATATCCGTTCTTGACTTGTGTTAAGCTTGGCTTTCGCGCGGGCGCCGACGCCCGCGCGAAACGCGTCTTGCAAGAAGCAGCCGGATTGGCGCCCGAAACGGCGCGCTTGGTCATGGAGTATGTGCCCACGAGCTGCATTGTAACTGGCAGCGGGCTCAGCGATAACCTGTGCGTGCTGGATTACGATGAAAATAATGATGAACGTGACCTTAAGACGGGCGCATTGGAACTGGACGGGTTTGTCCTGTGCAGCGATGTACCTGGCGCCCTCTCTGATTTTCTGCATGAGTTCTCAAACCGGAAGCTGCGGTTGTTAAACTGTACGCTCGAGTGCGGCGTGGACGCCAGGACTTGGGCCAGAGCTCTGCAATCGCTGGTCTGGGGTTTGAACGAACTTTCTTTGCGCGGCTGTGACTTTGTCGACGACCGCTTTGTCGCCAGGCGCTGGAACCCATAGGCCACGGAACGAGCTGGCCCATGAAGCTGCGCTTGCAGCGCCTGGACCTCAGCGGCACGCACGTCCGAAAACTGTCTCCGGACCTGCTTGGAAGTCTCGCAGAACTCCGGAGCCTCTGAGTGCCTAGGCTCGAAGTACTGCCGCGCCAGGGCCACGCCATAGACTTGCAGGAGCTACAGGTTGATAAAGTCTGCGATTGGGGCGTGTTGTCCGAGTACTTTGGTCTGCTGCGAAACGTACATAAGCTCGAGATGAGCATAACCCACGCAACTGAAATCGGCCCGCTCCACGTGGAGCAGGCTTGGAACGCATTGCCTCGCTTGACTCACTGGTGCCTGCGGGACACTGCCCAGGGGATGAGTTTCCAGTGGGCCCAGGCGCTGCACGGGCTGGCCTGTGCGGAGGCGGAGCGAGGCCTGCTCACCCTGGACCTGCGCGGCACCAAGCTCACTCCAGACCAGCTGGCACAGCTACACAAGTGGAATAAGAAGAAGGCTGTTTGCCTCTTCGACCTAGTATATTAATTAATTAATCGAGGGGATCATCCATTCTTTCTCCCCCTTTTTTTTTCAAACGTGCTCATTAAATATGTACCCCGGCCTGACAAGAGCGGCGCAGTGGACGGCGTCACCGATGGGGTGGACGTCGTCGTCGCGCTCGGGAGAAGTAAGCCCGTGTTGCTAGCGCTAGTGCTTTGGCTCTGACTAGCGCTGCAAATAAGTAGCTAGTGTCTTGTAGCCGGCCTACGTCCCAGTCCAACAGCGCGCCCGTGAACCCGGAATGAGCAAAACCCCCCGTCTCAGCACTACTAGGAGAGAGAAGAGCGGGGGAGGATTTCTTTCCCTCTACTTATGCACCTGTCTGAGAACGAATAGCACACCCCTTCCCCCCTCGTGCGCCCGCCTGAGAAAAAGCAGTAGCGAAGAGAAGGAAGGCGGCAAGAAGAGGGAACAGATTCTTGGCGACAGGTGCCAAGCCGCCTTCGCTAAAAGCGCAGTCAAGAAACTTCAATTAAGGGAGAAGGAGGGGGGCCCTCTCTCCTCCTCCCTCCCTCCCTTCTCTCCTTCCCTTCCAATTGTTAGCCCCCCGGAACCAAGTCTAAGACTGTCGATTTTAATAAAGAAAATTATACTTTTTCGTCGCCCCGCTCCCCTTTGCTCTGCACTTCCCTGCCTCTAGGGAAGGTGAGAGGGCCGAAAAACATTTTCGTGTGAGTAAAAGGCCCGCGGGGTTTCTCCCCGCGGGAAAACGTCCGATTTCTCTGCTAGCCTCCGGAACGGCTCCTGCTAAATTTGGCGCCAAATTGTGCCGTCCGGAGGTAGGGTGCGTGATACGGTTGAAAAAGGCAGTACGTCTTAGCCTTCCCGGGGAAACAGCCGTAGGCGGCAATTTGGCACCAAAATCTACTTGCGCAAAAAGAAAATCACACACAGACGCTCGGCTGGGCCGCCGTGAGGAAGACGTCCTCCCCCTCCCTCTCACTTTCGTCGCCCCTCTCACCTTCGTCGCCCCTCTCACCTTTGTCCTCTGCTTATTCCTCCCCCCCTCCCCTCGTCCCTTGTTTGCGCGTGCAAAAGCGTTCCAAAAAAAATTGTTGCTTTCCACTTTTCATATTCCTGCAGATATTTCCGCATATCCTTGCAGAGAGGAGAGGCAGGGAAGGAGGAGCAGGGGCGCGCCAAGAAAATGTAATTTACGCTGAATTAAAGCTCGACGGTGTCCTGTCCGTGCCATAGCTCGGCCACCGTGCGCAAGACCTGCGGAAATATGAAAAGAGGAAAAGAAAAAAAATTTTGCCCGACAACACAAAAAACAGACGAGGGGAAGAAGGGGGGAGGGAGTAGAGGGGAGAGAAGAAGAGGCAGAGGGAAGGGAGGGGGAGAGCACGAATTGTCTATTCCCCCGTCTGAGCAGAGAGTGGGAGCGGAGGGCAGGGGCGCGCTTCGCCGGTGTACAAGAAAAATTTAATAAAAAGTTTTACTGACAAGATTTCAATCTTGGCACTGAGAATAGAGAGAGGGAGAGGGAAAGGGCAGAGGCCGCGCCAAGAAAACGTAATTTACGCTGAATTAAAGCTCGACGGTCTTACGCTCGGGCACTGAAAACTAGGAGCAGAGCACCGTGCTCCAGCACAACCTGCGGCGAATGGATGGCCGGTGGTCAAAGTGCCAGAAGGACAAGAGCCCCTTCACTTGCCCCGACGGCTTCCTGTCCGTGCCATAGCGCAGCCAACGTGCGCAAGGTCAGAAAGATATGAAAGGAGGGAGGGGGTTAGTGGAGGCGTTGCATGTATTTATTTCTTTTGCAGCTTCTGCGTCATTCACCCTTCCCCCTTCCCCTCCCCTGCTTCTGGAGCCCCCCAGGCTGCCGCTGCATCTAGCCCACTCGAAGATCTTACACTTGAGCACTGAAAACTAGGAGTGGATCACCGTGCCCCCAGCACGGCCCTGCGGCGGATGGATGGGCGGTGGTCAATCGCCAGGACAAAAGCCTCACTACTCCGACGGCTTCCTGTCAGTGCCATGACTCGGCCACCGTGCGTCACCGCGCGTCTCCAAAAACAGACGTTCCATTTCTAGCGTCCATGGACTTCGGTGCCGGGGATCAGCTGTTTGAAGCTAGTTACACAGACGCGGACGTCGTGGCCTGGTACAAGAGGGAACTATACGCTGCGATGACCGACGCAATACAAAGCACGGCTATTGAGATCACGCAACAGCAGGCCATCGTTGAACGCTTAGCACAAGAGTTAGCAGCTAATGAAGCTTGGCGCTTGGGCTACAGAAGATACAAACACACGATTTATGCTGACATCTGTAGCAGACTTCGTTCCGAACCGGCAAAAGAGCTTATTGAAACCATTCCGGATTGGATTGAAATCTAGGAAGGCAAACCCCCCCCCTGAGACCGGCAAGCAGTTGGAAGAGAGAAAGGGCAGCACGCGGCACATCTTCGTCCCTGCTTAGAGCGGAGGGGCAGAATTAAGTAAACTTTTTTTGGAGCCCACCAATGGGGGGGGGGAGGGGTGGAGTAGAGGGGCGAGAGGGGAAGGGGGGAGGGGAGCACAACCTGCCCCTACTTCTCCCCTTCTTCCTCCCTCCTTCCCCCTTTCTATATCCCCCCTCCCCGTCTGTTCCCTTTGTTGTCAAGCACATTTTTTTTTCTTCCTATTTTCATATTTTTCTGACCTTGCGCACGGTAGCCGAGCCATGGCACGGATAGGACGCAGTCGGGGTAAGTGAGCCCCTTGTCATGGCACATTGACTAGTATTGGGGGGCAGTACCATCCACCGCAGGGTCGTGCCAGAACACGGTGCTCCGCTCCTAGTTTTCAGTGACCCCCAGGTGTAAGGCCATCGAGCTTTGATGCAATGTATTCTTTTTGCACTCTCTTGGCGCGCGAGCAGAGCACAGACGGTGCCTGCTATTCTTTGTTGTACATTTCTTAGCGCGCCGACGGTCTTACGCTCGGGCACTGAAAACTAGGAGCAGAGCACCGTGCTCCAGCACGACCTGCGGCGAATGGATGGGCGGTGGTCAAAGTGCCAGGAGGACAAGAGCCCCTTCACTTACCCCGACGGCTTCCTGTCCGTGCCACAGCGCAGCCACCGTGCGCAAGGTCAGAAAGATATGAAAGGAGGGAGGGGGTTAGTGGAGGCGTTGAATGTCAACTTTGCATATGTGTACGCCTGGCGTGATATAGCAGGAAAAAGCAGTATTGCCAGAAAATCCTGGAGACGCAGCCTTTTTCGGCCATATCACATGCACAGACCGCCAAGCCGCCTTCGCTAAAAGCGCCATGAAGAAGTTCCAAAAAGTCTCGGCAAGGGAGAAGCGCTCTCCCCCCTCCTTTTTTTCATATTTTTTTGACCTTGCGCACGGTGGCCAAGCCATGGCACGGACAGGACGCCATCGGGGTAGTGAGGCTTTTGTCCTAGCACATAAACCACCGCTCATTCATTCTCCACAGGGTCGTGCTGGAGCACGGTGCCCCGCTCCTAGTTTTCAGTGCCCAGGTGTAAGACCGTCGAGCTTTAATTCAGCGCATTCTTTTTTGCACTCTCTTGGCGCCCCCCTCCTACCCCCTTCCCTCTCCCTCTCCTGGTTCTCAGTGTCAAGATTAAAATTTTGTCAGTGATTTTTCTTGTTAATTTTTTCTTGTACATTCTTAGCGCGCCCCTACCCTCCCCCCTTCCCTCTCCCGCTCCCGATTCCGATTCAGACGGGGAAGGGGGGGGGGGGGCCAAAGACAGATCGTGCTTGGAAAAAGGGAAAAAAAATTTTTTGCTCGACAACAAAAAAATAGACGGGCAAGGGGAGGGGGCGGAGAAGGGCAAGGGGGCAGAATTGCAACAAAACTAAGAAGATTCCATTGAGCCCATGGAAGGGGGCATCCCCCCCCCTGTATCCTTAAATCCTTTTTGCCACCCTCCCCTCTTCCCTCCCCTGAGCCCAGGGGACTCAAAAGAGCAGGGGGAGGGAAAGGGCGCAGAAGCTGCAAAAGAAATAAATACATGCAACGCCTCCACTAATCCCCCCTCCCATGCCGGACGCTTTCTCCCTTTCCTCTTACCGACGGGGGGATAATAGAAAGACAGATTGATCCTCCCCGGCCCCTTCCCCTCTTAGTTTTCAGTGCTAAAAATTAAAACTTTGTCAAGGATTTCTTTTTTATTAATTTTTTTTACATTCTTAGCGCCACCCCCTCCCTCTGTTCATATTTTTCTGACCTTGCGCACGGTGGCCGAGCTATGGCACGGACAGGACGCCGTCGAGCTTTAATTCAGCGTATTCTTTTTCGTACTCTCCTGGCGCGCGAGCAGTGCACAGACGGTGCCGGCCAGGGTTCTAACATAGGCTACCGCAGAAACATGAAGTGGGCCGGATGCTGCTGCAGTCTGAGGGTGCCGTTGCAAGTGTCAAGTGTAATGCGTTGTCGAGCTTTAGTAAAAGTTCTCCATCTCCTAATTTCAGTGTCAAATGTAAGACCTTGTCGAGTTTTAATTAAAAAAGACTTTTCTTGCACTTTCTTGGCGCCCCACTCCCGTGCTTCTTCCCTCTCCCGCTCCCTGTTCTCGGTGCCAATATTAAAACTTTTTTAGGGATTTCTTTTTTTGCGTGATTCTTTTTTGTACATTCTTAGCGCGCCCCTACCCTCCGAACGACACCATTTGGCGCTAAATGAACCGGCCGTTCCGGAGACTAGCAGAGAAACCGGACGTTTTCCCGCAGAGAGAAACGGTACGCCTTTTGTTTTACTCGCACGAAATGTTTTCGGCCTTCTTGCCTCCCCCCCCCCCTTCCCTGACGGTGGGGGAGTGACAGAACGGGACGACGAAAGTGAGAGGGGCGACGTAAGTGAGAGGGGCGACGTAAATGAGAGGGGCGACGTAAATGAGAGGGGCGACGTAAATGAGAGAGGCGACGCAAGTGAGAGGGGCGACGCAAGTGAGAGGGGAGGGGGGGACGTCTTCCACACGGTGGCGTTGGGGCGTCTGTGTGGGATTTTCTTTCGCGCAAGTAGAATTTGGCGCTAAATTGGCGCCTACGGTTGTTTTTCCGGGAAGGCTAAGACGCACTGCCTTTCTCGACCATATCACACGCCCTACCCTCCGGACGGCACCATTTGGCGCTAAATGGACCGGCCGTTCCGGAGACTAGCAGAGAAACCGGACGTTTTCCCGCGGAGAGAAACGGTACGCCTTTTTTTTTACTCGCATGAAATGTTTTCGGCCCTCTTGCCTCCCCCTCTCCCCCTTCCCTGACGGTGGGGGAAGTGACAGAACGGGACGACGTAAGTGAGAGGGGCGACGTAGCTCGGGGGGCTCAAAGAGCAAAGGGCAGAACTGAACACAAAACTAAGAAGATTCCACTTAGTTCATGCCGGGGCGCCCCCCCCCCCGCATCCAAAGATTCTTTCTACCACCCTCCCCTGCCCCTTCCCTCTATCAGTTCTCAGTGCCAAGTGTACAACTTTGTCGAGCTTTAATTCAGCGTAATTTTTGTTTTGTACTTTCTGGGCGCGCCCTCCTCCCTCTCCCGCTCCTCCCCGTTCTCAGATAAGAGGCAAAGACAAATCGTGCTTGTCCCCCCCCCTGCCTCTTTGCTCTCTCGTCCCATGTTCTTAGACAGGGTGACACTCTCTCCAGGGTGCCCCCTCGCCCTCTCTTTTAAATTTTTCTTGTGCCTCCCCTCCCCCTGAGCACAGGGATCTCAAAAAGCAGGGGGGAGGGGGGAGGGAAAGGCGCAGAAGTTACAAAGCATTTTCTGCGCTCCCCTGCGCCTTCCCTCTCCCTCTCCTAGTTCTCAGTGCCGAGATTAAAATTTTGTCAGTGATTTTTTTTATTAAATTTTTCTTGTACATTCTTAGTGCACCCCTACCCTCTCCCGCTCCCGATCCTCAGACGGGGGACTAAGACAATCCATGCTTCCTCCTCCCCGGCCTCTTCCCTCTCACTCTCTTAGTTCTCGATGCCAAGTGTAAGGCTTTGTCGAGCTTTAATAACAAAAAATTCGTACATTCTTGGCGTGCCCCCTTCCCTCCCCCATCCCCCTGCCCCTTCTTTCTTTTTCTCTTAGTTCTCGGTGGCAACGACAGCTCGTGTTTCCTTCAAGTTCTCTGTCTTAGTTTCCAGTGCCAAGATTAAAACTTTGTCAAGGATTTTTTATTATTTTTTTACATTCCTGCAAAAGGGCAGTTGTACCGGAAAGACCTGGAAGCACTGCCTTTTTCCGGTCGTATCATACAGTCGTGCAAAACTTAGCGCCAAATGAACGGTCCGCTCCGGTCTCTTTCCGCGGGTTTTAGTGGTGGCTTTCCCGCGAAAAAAAACGCGCACCAAAATTTTTTTTGGTTGCGCAAAGGACAAGTTTTGCGCACTCTCTCCCCTTTGGAGGGAAGAGGGAGCGGGGAGATAAGTGGGAGGAAGGAGAGAAGGGGGAGGGGGGTGGAAAAGCGGGGCGGGGAAAAACCCGGGGAAGAGAACGGGGGCGCCCCCTCCCTCTTCCCTCTTCCCTCCGTTGCCCCTCCCCTTTTTTCCGAGCAGGAAGATTTTCCTCTTTTTCTTTCTTTTTTTTGCACAAGATTTGTCGCTAAAAGCGCCATCAAGAAAGTACCAAAAAGAAATGTACTTTAAAAAGTATCGACAGGGGAGAATGGGGGAGGGACGCCCGTCATTGAGGGGGGGGGGGGCTTACTTGAGGCGTTTCATTTTTTTGGTAGCATCTGCGCTCCTCCCCCTCCTCCTTGCCCTTCCCCTGTTCTTTGAGCCCCCCGGGGTCAGGGGGCTCAGGGAGGAGGGAGAAGAAAAGGAAGGGGGGGGGCGCCCCCCCCCCCATTCGTGGGCTCCTAAAAAAGTGCACTTGTTTTTGCTCCCCCCTTCAGCCCGCGCCTGCGGGCTGGTTCCTCAGTGCCAAGATTAAAACCTTGTCAGGGATTTTATTAAATTTTTTCTTGTACATTCTTAGCGCGCCCCTGCCTTCCCCCCCCTTCCCTCTCCCGACGGGGGGGCTCAAATAGCATAACTGAACACACAACTAAGAAGATGCCAGAGTTCATGCCGGGACGCCCCCCCTCCTGCCTCTTCCCTCTCGCACTCCTAGTTCCGGTGCCAAGTGTAAGGCCGTCGAGTTCTAATTTTTGTTTTGTAATTTCTTGGCGCGACCCCCTCCCTCTCCCGCTCCCCGTTCTCAGACGGCGGGGAGGATGCAAAGACAGATCGTGCTTCCCCCCTCCCCTCTTCCTCTCTTAGTTCTCAGTGCCAAGATTAAAATTTTGTCAGTGATTTTTTCTATTGATTTTTTCTTGTACATTCTCAGCGCGCCCCTACCCTCCCCCTTTCCTCTATCGCTCCCAATCCTCAGACGGGGGACTGAGATAATCCATGTTTCTTTCTCCCTCTTCTTAGTTCTCGATGCCAAGTGTAAGGCTTTGTCAAGCTTTAATAACAAAAGATTCATACATTCTTGGCGCACCCCCTTCCCTTTCCCGCTCCCTGCTCTCAGACGGAGAGGGGGGAGGGGGAGAAAAAGGGGAGCGGAGGAAAAAAGGTGGAAGGGAAGAGAACGGGGGCGCCCCTTTGTCCCCCCCCCCCCCCACCCTCTTCCCTCTCCCCACCCTCGTCCATCTTTCATCCCTCTCCCCTCTTCCCTCCGTTTCCCCTCCCCTGTTTTTCAAACAGGATTTTTCTCTTTCTATCCTCTTTTTTTTTGCACAAAATTTGTCGCCAAATCTGCGAGTGTGTGCGCCGGGCATGATATGGCCGAAAAAGGCACCATTGCCAGAAAAGCCTAAAACGCTGCCTTTTTCGGCCATATCACATGCACAAGACCGCCAAGCCGCCTTCGCTAAAAGCGCCATCAAGAGGGTACCAAAAAATCCGCCAGAACTCGTTCAGCCGGAGTCTCGACAAGGGAGAAGGGGAGGGGGGGGGGGCGCCCGGCATTGGGGGGCTTAGTTGAGGCGTTTCATTTCTTTGGTAGTTTCTGCGCTCTCTCCCTCCCCCCCTTGCCCTTTCCCTGTTCTTTGAGCCCCCCGGGCTCAGGGGGCTCAAAAGGGAGGAAAGAAAAAAAGTGAGGGGGGGGGCGCCCCCCCCCTCCATCTGTAGGCTCCCAGAATTTTTTTACTTATTTTTGCTCCCCCCGCACAGGCCTCCAGGCCCGCGCCAGCGTGCTTAAGCCAAGGTTTTATTGAAGAAAACGTTTATTTGTTTCTTACTTTTGAAGCGATTGAAGCAGGTCGGAAACTCTTGGACTTGGAACAGAACCTTCTAATCAGCTTCCAGGCTTTTAGTCGGGGGCCACTCTTACTAATAGGGGACGCTTGCTGTTCCTGTCCTTTCGCGGAGGCGTCAGCTGTTACGTTGTAGGTGGGGGTGGGAGAGATAGAAAGACTACTCCAACTCGACTCCGGGAGTCCGGCGTACTGACTGCAATCCCCTTTTCCCACCTGACAGTCTGTGCATTGAATTCGTAAGAAACAATCCCACTCTTTCCTGCTCCGGTAAGAGGAAGACTGATTATAGCGCAACAAGGTTTGAAAGCTATTTTGGTCGCTCCCAAGAGTGTTGCTTTTGCTGATTTCTCGTAGATGGGTTTCTAGATCCCACACCGAGGGGGAATCGGGGGCGCCCATGGCGCTGTGTAATGTCTGGGCAGCGCTCTTGGGGTCAATAGATATTTCTTTTAGGTTTGGCGTGTCTGGGGTTTGGGGGGAAGGCTGCAGGTAGCTGTGCAGCAGTGTTTGCGTTTTTGCGCAGGCGAGTACGACAGCGGATGCCCCGGTGGCAGATACTAACCCCATGTAGCTGACAGCCATGAAATAACCGGAGAGAGCAGCAGTAGTCTGGAAATATGAGGCGGCGGTGGTGCCGGCCTGGTTTATAAATGTCTTTAGCGTGGCTTCGTCCTGGATGATGGCAAAGCTGGGTTGATTCAGGACAGCCGCCCATTTCAGGGCCAGCAAGATGTCTTTGGGCGTGGTGGAGGCTGTTTGCATAAGGCTGTAGCTTGTGACGACTAGATGGCGCACTTTGGATTTGTCCAGCTGGAACCTGTACGCCTTGAATCCCTGCTTGTATCCACGCTTGCCCCCCCCTGCGTAGGAAGAGTGCAATTTTTTGTGCTCTTTCAGGATGTCATTGAAAAGGCTTTGGCTCGCCTCGGCCACCGTCCTGCGCGCGCTAGAGTGGAGGTTGGGCGCGCCCAGGGCTAGCCGCCAGTACCAGTTAGACATGAGCTCATCCAGTCCATGGTCTTGCAGCCATTGTCCGTACCTTTCTGGCACGCGCCCGTCCTCGTACCAGCTTAGGACCTGAGAACGCACCGCTCTGAGGACCTTTTCCCAGCTATAGACTGTGCTGTCACCTAGCAGCTCCTGCAAGGTCTGTTGGCGCAGCACGCAGCGGAAAGCTACGTACAAGAGCCCGGCGAACGTGCCGCTGGGGTTGTTCTCTTGGCCCAGCACACTGCGTGCTGTGGCCCGAATGGCCTGCAAGACGTCACTGAGAGTCGTTTTCGTGAGGTGCGAATCCCCCTTAGCACCGCCACGTCCTGCTCAAAATACAGCAGGGCGCCTAGCCGCGCTTCCATTTCCGCCAGGCAGTGCAGAGCCACTTCTGAGCTGGTCAACGGCTTTGGCTCGGAGCTACCGGGTTTGACATTGATAACCTTGGCACGCCACCTTGGTTGGCTCCCTTCTCCGTATCCCAGCAGATCATTCCAGCTGGATGCGAAGAGATCCCTCTGGATGGAATTCTCGATACTGCTGGTTTTATATTTTCCCAGTTCAATACTAAAAGCTAAAGCGAAGCGATCTTGCCGCGTTCCCAAGGCTAGGGGTAGGTACGTGTAGTTCCAAAAGGGCGGCTCGGTGTCACCGTGGTGGACGTTTTCGAGCAGATAGTTGAACATATCGGAGGGCACGTACTGGTTGTGCAGGGCCTGGGCAGAGAAACGGAAGGCTGCATCTAAGCGCTGGTGTTGTTGAATGCGCTTGCACTCGGCAGAAGCCCCCGCCAGACGCTTGAGCGTGTTGTTGCGCGTAGACTCCTGGTACAAGGGCGCGCTGGGGTTGGTGTTGGAGGGCGGGAGGGCGTGCTGTATCACGTCCTTGTGTTGCAACACAAAGTCCTCGACAGAGAGCGAGCCCTCGGCCGAGAGCAAGAATCGAGCAGCATCGTTGGGGGTCCTCTTTCTGTCGTCGTAGCTGTCGGTCTTGTACAAGTGTTCTAGCCGTTCCGCAACCGGGAAACCCCACATGTCGTTGGCATACATAAAAAGTGGAGCGAGGCTTTCGTCCGCGTTCCAGAACTGGTTTAAAAACTCGGGCGTGATGGTTCGTGGGTGCAGGGCAATAATTTGAGTCGCAAGCATCAGGTACGGGTCGACTTCTAAGAACTCACTGTAAGACCTGGCCAGGCCGTACAAATTCTCGACCTGTTTGGCGGTATAGTCCCTGGCCAGCGCCTCGGGGTCAGACACGCTGAAGCGGGGGTACACATAGGCCGGGCTTTGGTAAAGCCCAGAGCTGGCCAAGCTGCTGGCGAAGCCTTCTTCTAGGACCCTGTTGCAGGGTAGGCTCGTATCAGCAATCATGCCGACAGGCTGGCGGGGTATCTCTGCGATTAGGCGACGCTGATCTATCACCAAACCCAGCAGCTCGTTCCCTTGAGGTTTGGGATATGTGTTGCCGTAGAGCTGCCTCTGGCGGGAATCGTAGCTCTCCTTTTCACCTGTGTGTTCTTTAAAGTGATCGGCCAGGATTTCTCTATTTTCCTTGGTGTACAGCCGCACCGACAAGAGTTCCTCGAAAAAAAACTTAAAGATTGGCCCGGCTTCAATGATCTGCACCGTGTCAGCAAGCAGGTCTTGGTTTAAGAGCTGTTGTGCCAGCCGCCCGTACATCTCTTGCCAGCTCTGTATTTCGGGTTTCCACAAGCCACCCGAAGCCACGGAAAGACCGCGTAGCACTGCATTACGCGTGTCTCGAACGATATCCACACTAGAGCGGAGATATCTCTTGAACGGTTGCTGGTAAATCGTAGAAAATGCATCTTGCTGTACATAATAAAGCCTGGCGACGTACACACCTGCGCCAAAATTCAGAACGCCCATAAAGACGTAGACGTACCATTTTAGCCCACACCGTCGCTGCTGCGGTTTTTCCGGTGTGACCAGCTCTAAGCGCGCTGGCGCCGGTGCCAGTGCCAAAGCTTTCTCTTCTTTGGGCTCTGTCTTTCTTGGCGGACCCAATGCTTGCGTAGTGGCCTCTGGCCCCGACCGTTGGGGTGGAGCTGGTACGGTGTAAAATTTTATACTGTTTGGAATATTAGTAAACAGCAAACGTAGTGCCCGCCTAGCCCATTCGCAAGCCTCAAGTTTATCTATGCTCTTATTTTCAGGTTGGCAAAATTACTATACGACAAACTCGCATAAAGTTTCCGCAACATACTGCTTTTCTGCGTGTATTCCGATAGCCAAGGAAAGATTTTGATAATCCTTTTGTTTAGTTCATTGTTTTTTTGTTTATCAAGCACGCCTTCTTTGTTGATGATAACTGCTTTTTTTCTTTTTGAAGTGGTTCCTTATTGAATTTACTTGTTCAATTACGAATTCAGGAGTAAAAAGGACGACAGGTCTCTCAGTCCAATTCTTTTCTTGTCCTTCTCTCTTTTTTGCTAAATTATTTACCCTCAACCAACTTGGTTTATCTGGTATCAACTCATATGTGTTTTTATCAAATATTTCCACGGGCCTCGCTCCAATTGCTATCATCAAAGCAAGTAGTTTAAGATAAGGGTCATTACTTAATATCATATCGTTCATTTTAGCCATTACATCACGAACATCAATCTGTATTTTTTGTTCATTTTTTACTTTGACATCTTTTTTATACCCCTCAACAATATCAATCCGCTCGTCTTCATTCAGATTAAAATACTTATCCAGTTTGCTCATTTCATATACCTTTTCACTTTGATAAGGTTCTATTGCTTTTTTTCTTACCTCAGAAAGTCTTTGTCTTCTGCTGTTCAAATTAGGATACACGATAGCATATTTGGGATATATGGCTTTTAGTGCCTCAAGTGCCTCTTCATAACCCGTTGGTGTGCTAAATAGCGATATAATGGCATTATGAAAGGCGATACTTGGTTTCAACTCACTATCGTAGAAGTTGGAGACAACATCATAAATTTTATTTTCTGTAGTAGCAACTCTTAACTGCCTAACAAATTTTCTATCGTCTTCGCTCCACATCTTAGTATATATTAGACAAGTCCTATATTATTTTAATTATTTTAAATAATAAATATCCATTACCCCCGATATGTCTCTAAATGTTGTTAAGAACCACTCGGCCAGTTGTTGTCAATAGTAGCAGTGTGCGAGGAAATATTTTTGTTTGTATTAATGAAGGCCAAATTGACCGAGGCCGACCTTTTTTTTTTAGAAATTTTTGGAAGTGTATAGTATAGAGTATCCCGACACCTCGGAAAATTTACTCAGGATTAATAAAAGGTTGGACAGGTTGGACAAGTTAAAAGTTAGTTAATAGAAAGAAGAATAATATAATAAATATTGAAATGTAATAACTAAAAAGTGTCCAACTCTATAAAAAATCACTTGGCCGTGGCCAACCATGGGGTTGGACACATATAAATAAGATTATTTTTCTCTCACTTGCTCTTATATTCAACCATTGAATTATGTATTAAGCACATACTACATATAGTATAAAGTATGAGTTATACCACGGAAGAACTTAAGGTTTTTCTAAATGCCCCCGACCCCCGACGACAACGATATATGGAAAGATATCAAATGAAACACAAGGAGAAGATTAAAGAATATCGGAAAAATATAGGGAAAATAACAAGGAGAAGGTTAAAGAACAACAAAGGAAATATAGAGAAGCAAATAAGGATAAGATAAATGAACAGCGAAGAGAATATTATAAATCAAATAAGGATGAGATCCAAGAGTACCAAAAGAAATACACAGAAATCAATAAAGCAATATTGGATAAATACAAAGGAGAATATCTCAAACAGAAAGAGGAAGAAGCAGAGAAGCAGAAAGAGGAGCAGATGGAGAAACTGACGGAGGAACAGAGAGAGGAGCATAGAGATATGGAATCTAATATTAAATTTTTAAGATCCCTTCAATTCTGATCACATTAGCAAAACTCTTTTTTTCCTTAGTCGCGTGGCTATCGCCCCCTCCCCCCACGAACTTCGTTCGTTGCCCCCTCCCCCATTCAACTTTTAAGATCACTCCAATTTTGACCGTATCAGCAAAAAAATGGACCATTATCGGCAACACCAGACACCTAGGCGTTACCGCTAAAAAGCCCCCGTGTGTGGCTTTTTTACATGGACAACTTTTTGCTTTTTGTGTAAAGTAGTCCAGAGTGTTCGTAATAAGAGAGATTTTAATGAAATTGTTGTTTTGAACTTAGAGAGGAAATTATGAATAACGGATGTAAGGGCGGTTTCTGTAGAGAAACCACACTGAAAAAGTGTCCTGAAGTGGCCCCCTATACTACATGATCATTTATGTGTTGCGGACCTGTCCATTCGTATATTAAATACAAGCACAGAAAAGACGAAAAACACACCTATGTTTTACAAAAGCACACCTTTGTTCTACAAAAATACACATTTCTTAAACAACTAATTCAACAAACAAAGCACACTAAGCGAGATTTAGACGAAATAACAACAAAATCATATTTTTATTTCATAAAAATTAGTTGTTAAAGAAATGTGTGTTTTTGTAAAACAAAGGTGTGTTTTTGTAAAACATAGGTGTGTTTTTCGTCTTTTCTGTGCTTGTATTTAATATACGAATGGACAGGTCCGCAACACATAAATGATATATATATATATATTATATATATATATATGTATATATATATATATTTCTAAAACTTATATGGAAAGATAGATAGATAGATAGATAGATAGATAGATAGATAGATAGATAGACGTGATAGACGTTTCCGATGAGATACAAAAAAACCTAGAGCGTAAGACAAACATAATTTGAGTGTAGATAGGTAGATATGTAGATGTATGTATGTATGTATGTATGTATGTATGTTTGCATATATGTACATATGCATGTACATATGTATGTATGTGTTGTATGTATGTATGTATGTATGTATGTATGTACGTACCGTACGTATACGTACGTATGTACGTATACGTACGTACGTACGGTACGTACGTGCGTACGTACCTAGCGTTCGTACGTACCGTACGTACGTACGTACGTATTTACGTATGTATATGTATGTATGTATCTATGTATCTATGTATGTATGCATGTATGCATGTATGTATGTATGTGTGTATGCATGTATGTATGTATGTATGCATGTATGTATGCATGTCAATATATATATCTCTATATATATATATATATATATGTACTATATATATATATACAAATGTATGTATGTTTGTTTGCATGTATGTATGTATGTATGTATGTATGTAATTTTTATATGTATTTGTATATGTGTGTATGCATGCATGTATGTATGTATGTATGTATGTGTGTGTATGTATGTGTATGTATGTGTATGTATGTGTATGTATGTGTATGTATGTGTATGTATGTATGTATGTATGTATGTATTTATTCGCATGTTTGATTACTTGCACTTATTCCTGCGAGCACAACCTGTCGTTGATAGATAGATAGATAGATAGATAGATAGATAGATAGATAGATAGAGGATAGATAGATAGATAGATAGATAGATAGATAGATAGATAGATATATAGATAGGTAGGTAGGTAGGTAGGTGTATGGGTAGGTAGAGTGATTGATATATAGGTAGGTAGGTAGGTAGGTAGGTAGGTAGGTAGGCAGACTGCTAGGTAGGTAGGTAGGTAGATATGATAGATATGATAGATATGATAGATATGATAGATGAAATATCGACTAATGTCAGAAAAAAGGAGCTTCTGATTTCGTCAACCAGGAAGTCTGTGGGTAAAGTATTAACCCGATGCCCAGCTAAGCCGTGATGTTTGCACGGAAGGGATGATGCAGGCAATACCAAATCTCCCTAGTACCAGGCGGGGCCAGGGCTCGTTCCATAAGCGCCCCTTGCAGTACGAGCTCCCACCCTCATTACAGAGGACCCAGTAAGCAGATGGAGTTTCGAGACTGTTCGACAGTCTAGTATAAACCGACAGAGCACTGCGGGTTTTATTCCGGGCTCAACAAGCGAGAAAGGGCACCCTGAGGGAACAGGATTGTGCTTCCGTCGCTATTTCGGCATGTGACTTATAGGCGTATGGCTAGGCACACATAAGGCACCCCACCACGGGCCCAGCACACCCACACCATCCCTCAATTCTCTGTCTGTCGACAGATGGCACCCATTTCAAAAAACCAAGTCCAAGGGAGGGTCAGTGACACCTCAAGTGTCGTTGGAGGTAGATAGGTATATAGATAGGTAGATAGATAGATAGATAGATAGATCGATAGATAGATAGATAGAAGATAGATAGATAGATAGATTTACTCGAACAAACTCCTGGGAGCACAGCTTGTCATCGGGGGTGTCGGCAGGCAGATTCAATGCTCCTATATGAACATCAATGAATATGTATGCATTTATGTATGTATTTATTTATGTGTGTATGTATGTATGTATGTATGTATGTACGTATGTAATGTATGTACGTATGTGTATATATGTATGTATGTATGTATGTATGTATGTATGCAATGTATGTATGTCATGTATGTATGTCATGTATGTATGTCATGCATTTATGTCGTGTACGTACGTACGTATGTACGTACGTATGTATGTATGTATGTACGTATGCATGTATGTACATACATACATATGTATGTATGCATGCATGCATGCATGCATGCATGCGTCCAAAACTGCAAGAAATCCATAGCCTCATCATATATGCACCCAAAAGCATCAACCATCAATAAATGTACAGTCGTTCATAAATAAACCATGTCGTATCATCGAATCTGTGCCAACTTTTTGTCCAAGTCATAGTTGTCCTTTCCGAGTAACGAGGAAAATTTTCCTTACCCCGTAAACTATGTTTTTATTAGCGACTCCAATGTTACCGAGACCAAATATTTAATAATATAATAACTGTCTAACGACTTGTAGAATGAGGAATACCTAACGTAGAGGGGACTCCGTACTCTCCAAGCCAAGGTAAACCGACAGACCGGAACATAGAGTAATGCCATTATATACCGGATGGGCCGGCACAGTTAAATAATATCTTTTTGATTATGACCGACAGCAGACAAAACGCAAAAGGGAGGCAGGGGAGTCGTGGAATCAATCCACCGCAAGGGCCGGGCGAAGCGACGCAGATGCAGTGTATGTAAGTTTGTCAAGGGAAGTTCATCTAACGTAATCACATCATTTTATTGTGAGACCTGCGGTCCTGAGATGGCACTGTGTGAGACTAAGGCTAGTACCAGTCGCGGGTGTCATGCGTGGCATATTAAGCATGGAGACACTAGGGGGAAAAAATAATAGTTTGAGGTGATTACTAATGTTGTTTCTAATTGGAAGCAATCTTTTTTAGTACTTGAATGTGAGGGCTGCCTGCGAAGAATTTTCTTTTTTAAGTTGTGTAATGTTACTGACGACATTCGAAGAGAAAAAAAAATTAATAATTTTTCGATTTTGGTTGGAATTTTAATTTTGTGTCAGTTTTTCATTTTTGTGTCAAAAATTTAAATTTTCCAATTTAACGGTAACATTTCGCGAAAATTTACGATATTTTGCGGACGAATATAGCAATTAATTTGAAAATTTCAAATTTCCAACCAAAATGGAAATTCCAACCAAAATCGAAAAACTATTTTTTTTTTCTCTTGAATGTAGTTAGTAATAAATTTATGTCCAGATTGTTCACAAAATAAGTAATTTTCAATAAATAAATATCATTTTACTATTTTTTTCCTGTGGTGGAAAGTAAATTAATATCGTTTCCAATGGGAAACCGGGCCC
>WBZZ01000755.1:170000-172500 GCA_019918135.1 Paulinella micropora
TTTCTATCTACCTACCTACCTACTTACCTACATACATACATACCTATCTATCTATCTATCTATCTATCTATCTATCTATCTATCTATCTATCTATCTATCTATCTATTACCTATTTGTCTATCTACCTATCTATCTATCTATCTATCTATCTATCTATCTATCTATCTATCTATCTATCTATCTATCTCTCTATCTATCTAGCACAAACGCTACTAACAGCAATTTCCAGCATGTATATACATATACATACATATATACATACATATATACATACATATATACATACATACATACATACATACATACATACATACATACATAACATACATACATAGGTGACATGTACGAGCGCTATTAAACAGCAATACACAGCATGTACTGTTGACATACATACATACATACATACATACATACATACATAACATACATACATAGGTGATATGTACGAGCGCTACTAATGAGCAATCCACAGCATGTATTGTTGACATACATACATACATACATACATAACATACATACATAGGTGACATGTACGATGTACGAGCGCTACTAAACAGCAATACATAGCATGTATTGTTGATACATACATACATACATACATACATACATGCATAGGTGACATGCACGAGCGCTACTAATGAGCAATGCACAGCATGTATTGTTGACATACATACATACATACAAACATACATACATACATACATAATACATAACATACATACATAGGTGACATGTACGAGCGCTACTAAACAGCAATACACAGCATGTATTGTTGACATATATACATACATACATACATGCATAAATACATAAATACATACATACATACATACATACGAAGGTGACATGTACGAGCGCTACTAATGAGCAATGCACAGCATGTATTATTGACATATATATAACATACATACATAACATACGTACATAACATACATACATAACATACATACATTGGTGACATGTACGAGCGCTGCTAAACAGCAATACACAGCATGTATTGTTGACATACATACATACATACATACATACATACATACATACATAAATGCATACATACATACATACATGCATACATACATACATACATACATACATACTTACATACATAACATGCATACATAGGTGACATGTACGAGCGCTACTAAACAGCAATACACAGCATGTATTGTTGACATATATACATACATACATACATACATACATACATACATACATACATACATAACATACATACATAGGTGACATGTACGAGCGTTATTAAACAGCAATACACAGCATGTATTGTTGACATACATACATACATACATACATACATACATATACACATAAAAGCATTCACCGCCAATTACCTAGGTAATTACTCTTGATGTGGTTGGCTTCCCGGGAATTCCCTGAATTTTGGAATTTCCCCGGGAAGCTAACCACAACAAGGGTAATTACCTAGGTAATTGGCAGTGAATGCTTTTATCTGACATACCTACGTAGGTAACATGTACAAGCGCTACTAATGAGCAATGCACAGCATGTACCGTTGGTCACTTCGTGCTCCAAGGTTCTTACTTACTTACTTACTTACTCACTTACTTACTTACTTACTCACTTACTTACTTATTCCTCACTTACTTTTTCTCTTACTTTTTCTCTTACTTACTTACTTACTTACTTACTTACTTACTTACTTACTTACTTACTTACTTACTTATTCCTCACTTACTTACTCTCTAACTTACTCTCTTACTTACTTACTTACTTACTTACTTACTTACTTACTAACTTACTCACTTACTTATTCCTCACTTACTTACTTACTTACTTACTTACTTACTTACTCACTTACTTACTTACTTACTCACTTACTTACTTATTCCTCACTTACTTACTTACTTACTCACTTACTTACTTACTTGCTTACTTACTTACTTACTTACTTACTTACTCACTTACTCACTTACTTACTTACTTACTTACTTACTTACTTACTTCCTTACTTCCTTACTTCCTCACTTACTTACTTACTTACTTACTCACTTCCTCACTTACTTACTTACTTACTTACTTACTTGCTTACTTACTTACTTACTCACTCACTTACTTACTTACTCACTTGCTTACTTACTTACTTACTTGCTAATTCGCTCACTTACTTACTTACTTACTTACTTACTTACTTACTTACTTACTTATTCACTTACTTACTCACTTACTCACTCACTTACTTACTTACTTACTTACTTACTTACTTACTTTCTCCCTTGCTTACTTACTTACTCACTTACTCATTTACTCACTCACTCACTTGCTACTTACTTACTCACTTACTCGTTTACTCACTCACTCACTTGCTTACTTACTTACTTACTTACTTACTTACTTACTCACTTACTCACTTACTCACTTACTCACTCACTTACTTACTTACTTACTTACTTACTTACTCACTGACTTACTTACTTACTTACTTAGTTACCTACCTACTTACTTACCTGCTTACCTGCTTAC
>WBZZ01000755.1:175000-177500 GCA_019918135.1 Paulinella micropora
ACCCTCATAAGTTTGCCAAAAATCTGTTTCATCCCCCCTCAACCCAAACCACTTCCTCCCTATCCAAAGAAAACTGTGACTCCTACTTTCCCAACCTATACAAAGACGCTAATCGTGAACAAACCTACGTGCCCTTACCTGAAATGAATCGCCCACCTCTACCAACTGTCCCCTTTGACCTCAAGCCACCGTCCTTCTTGGAAACCAAAAGATCTGTGTTTGCCAAGCGTAATGGTGCAGCCCCTGGCAGAGATAGTATTAGCTACCTTGTTTACAAGAGACTTCCCACCGCTTTACTTTTCTTACACAAACTCATTGTCAAGTGTTGGACAACTGACGTAGCTAATAGCTGGGCCCAAGCTGCTATCTCCCTCCTTCATAAGGACGGCGATCCACTTCAGGCCTCAAACTATCGTCCGATTGCTCTGACAAGCTGCTCGGGTAAGGTATTTTTCTCTTTGTGGTCAAAACGCCTAGAGAGTTTTTTGCTAGATAACAAGTACTTTGACAGAGCAAAACAAAAAGGTTTCCTCCGTAACGTTGCAGGATGCCCGGAGCACATTGCTACTACAAAAGCTACCATCAGAAATGCAAAAGATCACTATCGCCAACTGGTCATAGCATGGATTGACCTACAAAATGCTTTTGGAAGCGTAAACCACAACTTGATCCAGTTCGCTCTCTGGTGGTACCACGTGCCCCCTATGTTTGCTCGCATAATCTTTTTATACTACGAACTCTTAGTAGCCACAATCGAAGGGAAAGATTGGTCATCAGAACCCTTTGTTTTTGCTGTTGGCGTTTTTCAAGGATGCTGCATTTCTCCTCTCCTTTTCAACATAGTTTTCAACCTACTCCTTGACCTCCTATCGTCCTTGACCAAAAACAACGGTTATCATTTCAAGCATAAGACCTCAACAGATGAAGTCATCGTGCACGAAGCTGCTTATGCTGACGACCTCAAACTACACAGCCGATCCCCGAAACACTGTCAATCGTCCATCAACATGATTGACAAATTTCTGTCATGGTCCAGAACAATGGCCGCGAAACCGCCCAAATGCAAAAGCCTTGCTTTCAAATACTGGTCTAAAGCCGACGACTATAAGGGTCTCAAACGATTATTGCCGATCTCGTTCCCACCCTTCGACCCCGCCCTTACTATTACTGGCAATCCGATTGACTTCATCGCTGACAAGCCTTTCAAAGACCTCGGATGGATTGTCTACCATGACCTCAGCGAAAACGAACAACGTGCAGCAATCCAAAAGAAGTTCATTCTTTCTATGCAAGCCATCGATAGCTGCTCGATCAATGGCTTTATGAAATTTTGGCTCTACCAGCACTACGCTGTCCAGTCACTTGCCTGGCCATTTCTCATTTATGACCTCTGCTTATCTTTCGCCAAAACCCTTGAGAAAATTGCGACCCGCTTCCTCAAAAAATGGGTCAATATCTACAAAAGAGCTCTGGTCTCTTGCCTTTACCGCCCAAGCTCGACATTCGGTCTACAGCTCCAGTCCATCGTCTCTTTTTACCAGCGACTTCAAATCAACCGTGCTCAAATGCTGAAGTACTGCCCAGATAAACACCTCTCGTCCATTTATGCGATGAACCTGACGAAACACGAAACATTTCGAACTATCTGGAAACCAGAGCCTGTGCTCGAAAAGCTTGAGGCACAAGTTGATTTTGAATTCAAACATCGAGGCCAATCCGATCATCTCGGACTTGGCCATGGTCGCTACCCAAAATAAATACATACATACATGCATGCATACATACATACATACATACATACATACATACATACATACATACATACACTCTTCTGTGCTTCATACAAGACTTACTCTTGGTGACCTTCATTTTCTCTTCATTTTGTCCTTTCTTTCTTTCTTTTCTCTTTCGTTATCTTCTTATCCCCCCCTTCACCCCCCTTTTTTTTTGTTGTTGTTCCCTACTCGTCATGAATTTGGTCCAGAAAATGATGGATGGATGGATGGATAGATAGATAGATAGATAGATAGATAGATAGAGAGATAGATAGATAGATATGTTTGGTCTATCAGCTCTGTATATCCGAAGACATATGCACCCATTCCACCCGCCGCCAATCGGCGACTGGGTAGATAGATAGATAGATAGATAGATAGATAGGTAGATAGATAGTTAGATAGATGGATAGATAGATGGATAGATAGATAGATAGATAGATAGATAGATAGATAGACAGATAGATAGATAGATAGATAGACAGATAGATAGATAGTTAGATAGTTAGATAATTAGATAGATAGATAGATAGATAGATAGATAGATAGACAGACAGACAGACAGATGGATGGATGGATGGATGGATGGATAGATAGATAGATAGATAGATAGATAGATAGATAGATAGATAGATAGATAAATAGATAGACCCTGCACAAGAAAACAGCATACAAGAGATAGATAGATATATACGTGAATGCTCAAACATATATGTTATCTATCT
>WBZZ01000755.1:197500-207500 GCA_019918135.1 Paulinella micropora
CCTACCTACCCACTGCAGTGGTGCAGGTGCAGCAGGCCAACGGAATGTTCTCTTCTACACCAAAGTCCTTATCATACGTTCATTGCCCCGTGGGTACCTACCTTAACGAATCTGGCCCCAGGTCTATCTATCTATCTATCTATCTATCTATCTATCTATCTATCTATCTATCTGTCTGTCTATCTATCTATCTATCTATCTATCTATCTACCTACCTACCTACCTACCTTAACGAATCAGGCCCCAGGTCTTTTCTCTCTCTCTCTCTCTCTCTATCTCTCTCTCTCTCTCTCTTTCTCTCTTTCTCTCTCTCTCTCATACACACACACACACTGCTATCTATCTCTCTATCTCTCTATCTCTCTATCTCTCTATCTCTCTATCTCTAAGTCTCTCTATCTCTCTAAGTCTCTCTATGTCTCTCTCTTTTGTTCCCCCCTCCCCCCCCCCCTCTCTCTCTCTCTCTTTACCTCTTTTCTGCTGACACCTTGCTTTCTCTTTCCTCTTTGCTTGTTCCTTTTTTTCCTCTTTATTTATCTATCTATCTATCTATGTGCTTGCGTTGATGACCCAAGAGATTAAGCGGGGATTACGGGTTCCGATGAGGCGAGCCCAGGAGAGGTCGAAGGGGCATGCGTCTTCAAAACGAAGGAAGCACCCTTACATGGCTTTGTCCATGTCATGCACTGTGGTTGTCTCAAGTATTGTCTCAGCAGCTAGTTCTAAAACCCTGTCTTTGCGGTCTGTGATGGAATGTTCTTTTGGGTAGCGACCATGGCCAAGTCCGAGATGATCGGATTGGCCTCGATGTTTGAATTCAAAATCAACTTGTGCCTCAAGCTTTTCGAGCACAGGCTCTGGTTTCCAGATAGTTCGAAATGTTTCGTGTTTCGTCAGGTTCATCGCATAAATGGACGAGAGGTGTTTATCTGGGCAGTACTTCAGCATTTGAGCACGGTTGATTTGAAGTCGCTGGTAAAAAGAGACGATGGATTGGAGCTGTAGACCGAATTTTGAGCGTGGGCGGTAAAGGCAAGAGACCAGAGCTCTTTTGTAGATATTGACCCATTTTTTGAGGAAGCGGGTCGCAATTTTCTCAAGGGTTTTGGCGAAAGATAAGCAGAGGTCATAAATGAGAAATGGCCAGGCAAGTGACTGGACAGCGTAGTGCTGGTAGAGCCAAAATTTCATAAAGCCATTGATCGAGCAGCTATCGATGGCTTGCATAGAAAGAATGAACTTCTTTTGGATTTCTGCTCGTTGTTCGTTTTCGCTGAGGTCATGGTAGACAATCCATCCGAGGTCTTTGAAAGGCTTGTCAGCGATGAAGTCAATCGGATTGCCAGTAATAGTAAGGGCGGGGTCGAAGGGTGGGAACGAGATCGGCAATAATCGTTTGAGACCCTTATAGTCGTCGGCTTTAGACCAGTATTTGAAAGCAAGGCTTTTGCATTTGGGCGGTTTCGCGGCCATTGTTCTGGTCCATGACAGAAATTTGTCTATCATGTTGATGGACGATTGACAGTGTTTCGTGGATCGGCTGTGTAGTTTGAGATCGTCAGCATAAGCAGCTTCGTGCACGATGACTTCATCTGTTGAGGTCTTATGCTTGAAATGATAACCGTTGTTTTTGGTCAAGGATGATAGGAGGTCAAGGAGTAGGTTGAAAACTATGTTGAAAAGGAGAGGAGAAATGCAGCATCCTTGAAAAACGCCATCAGCAAAAACAAAGGGTTCTGATGACCATTCTTTCCCTTCGATTGTGGCTACTAAGAGTTCGTAGTATAAAAAGATTATGCGAGCAAACATAGGGGGCACGTGGTACCACCAGAGAGCGAACTGGATCAAGTTGTGGTTTACGCTTCCAAAAGCGTTTTGTAGGTCAATCCATGCTATGACCAGTTGGCGATAGTGATCTTTTGCATTTCTGATGGTAGCTTTTGTAGTAGCAATGTGCTCCGGGCATCCTGCAACGTTACGGAGGAAACCTGTTTGTTTTGCTCTGTCAAAGTACTTGTTATCTAGCAAAAAACTCTCTAGGCGTTTTGACCACAAAGAGAAAAATACCTTACCCGAGCAGCTTGAGATAGATAGATAGATAGATAGATAGATAGATAGATAGATAGATAGATAGATAGATAGATAGATAGATAGATAGATAGATAGTAGATTTGCCTTGCCGGGTGGGCAGCTGACGCACCTGACAGATAGATAGATAGATAGATAGATAGATAGATAGATAGATAGATAGATAGATAGATAGATAGATAGAAACTCGGTTATTACCCCCGACCTTAGACGTCTGTGGGAATCATTCCCAACAACAAGTGTGCCCTCTGTTCTGGTCAAGCACATCTATGCCACATCCTCTCCGGTTGCCATGTTGCCCTCAAACAAGGCCGCTATACCTGGCGTCATGACTCTGTGCTCTGCACTATTGAAGCTCCCCTTCAAAAACACATCGAGAGCCATAACAAACGCTCCCCTATAGACCAAAATGAATCAAAGTCTATGTTTGTGAAAGAGGGCGAGCAGAAGCCTAAGAGACAGTCATTTCATCGACCATCCCTGCTTGACACTGCAAACGATTGGCAACTCCAAACCCAATACACCGGTTCTGAGCAAGCTTTTCCTGTCCACATTTGTGTCACTGACCTCCGCCCCGATATCGTTGTCTGGTCACTGTCTACCAAGATATGTATTCTGATCGAGCTAACGTGCCCGGTCGAGGAAAACATCCTTGACGCACGAGCCTACAAGACCAACCGATACAACAAGCTCAAATCTCAAATCGAGGACAACGGATGGACCTGCCACCTTCGACCAATCGAATGCGGGGCTCGCGGCATGGTATCGTTCTCTGTTCATCGATGTTTCCGCGCCTTGGTTTTTTCCCATCCCCAATCCAAATCCCTTTGCTTCAAGCTATCCTCCTGCGTAGCTCGTTGCTCTTTTGCGATTTATCGCTCCTGTGCAGTCAAAAATTGGACTAATCTTCCTCTAGTCCGTATTGGTGACTGCATTCCATCATAGCCGTCCAGTGTTGCATAGCCCGGGCTAGGTCCCTGCGGGGGTTTAGGCCTCATACAATGTCATCATTGTAGCTTGCGCAAGCTTACGGTGCTCAAAACACTTGGACTAACGGCTTCCTTTTCTTTCTCTTCTTCCTTATCCTCCCACTCTCCATTCCTAGATTGCCTTTTTCTTCAACGTCCTTCCTCCTCTTCTTTTTCCGGAACACAGTCTACCCGTGATTCCCATCCCGGACACATGCACAGTACACAAATTATTGTTTGATGTGAAACTGCGTTCGTTTGCAAGGACTACATTCCTTTGCGACATCTCATCCATATGTGACCCCGTCGCGGCGATAAAGCGCGGCAACCAAACCTTTCTCCTTTTTCTTCTTGGGCTGACAACCCTGGCTTAAACGAAGAGGCTTGCTTCCCCTAAGTTAAGCCGTAAGTTACAAAAACTACATGCGAAAACCTACCGACGCACCGCTATTCCCTCCGGAGTGGCCGCCGTCACCCTCCCAGTGCGTGCTCTGCACCGCCTGAACCCCCTGGAGAAGATTTTGCTCATGTTCACCCTTACGAAGACCTTTCGGGCCTCCTCGAAAAGAAGAGCCCAAAAGCGCACGTCCATCCGGACTACAAGTCGCAACCTGGCATTATCAACCTGGATTCCACCCACTGTGTTGACGCCGAGACATACTCCCATTTCGTCCATCGGACAAGAAGTGCCCCGAAAGAACCAACCGAAAGAAGAAAACGCCTGGTATTGCCATCAACACCAAGCGAATGGAAAGGCATTGAAGAAGAACTCCAATCCGCACTCCCTCTCATCCTCCCCTCCTCTCTCATCAAACGCCTGTCATGTGACGAAGCAGTAGCGAAATTTGAAAGATATCTCTACGACTTCATATCACAACGGGTAACAAAAACACAAGAACAAACTCATGAGCAAAAAAACCGCCACATAATCCGGCTCCAAACAGAACTCACGCAGAACCGACAACAAAAACTGATCCAAAAGAGACATCTGCGAGATCTCAAAAGGGCAGGTTCAATTCCAGCTGCTGTTGCAAAAAGCCTGCAAAAAACTTGGCGAGTATTATTGAAGACCGGTAACCGCCTCCGCCGTCGTCTCAAGGAAGCAACTTTAAGCTCCGCTCAACGACAAGCAAATACACGCTTCCGAACTGACCCTCATAAGTTTGCCAAAAATCTGTTTCATCCCCCCTCAACCCAAACCACTTCCTCCCTATCCAAAGAAAACTGTGACTCCTACTTTCCCAACCTATACAAAGACGCTAATCGTGAACAAACCTACGTGCCCTTACCTGAAATGAATCGCCCACCTCTACCAACTGTCCCCTTTGACCTCAAGCCACCGTCCTTCTTGGAAACCAAAAGATCTGTGTTTGCCAAGCGTAATGGTGCAGCCCCTGGCAGAGATAGTATTAGCTACCTTGTTTACAAGAGACTTCCCACCGCTTTACTTTTCTTACACAAACTCATTGTCAAGTGTTGGACAACTGACGTAGCTAATAGCTGGGCCCAAGCTGCTATCTCCCTCCTCCATAAGGACGGCGATCCACTTCAGGCCTCAAACTATCGTCCGATTGCTCTGACAAGCTGCTCGGGTAAGGTATTTTTCTCTTTGTGGTCAAAACGCCTAGAGAGTTTTTTGCTAGATAACAAGTACTTTGACAGAGCAAAACAAAAAGGTTTCCTCCGTAACGTTGCAGGATGCCCGGAGCACATTGCTACTACAAAAGCTACCATCAGAAATGCAAAAGATCACTATCGCCAACTGGTCATAGCATGGATTGACCTACAAAACGCTTTTGGAAGCGTAAACCACAACTTGATCCAGTTCGCTCTCTGGTGGTACCACGTGCCCCCTATGTTTGCTCGCATAATCTTTTTATACTACGAACTCTTGGTAGCCACAATCGAAGGGAAAGAATGGTCATCAGAACCCTTTGTTTTTGCTGATGGCGTTTTTCAAGGATGCTGCATTTCTCCTCTCCTTTTCAACATAGTTTTCAACCTACTCCTTGACCTCCTATCATCCTTGACCAAAAACAACGGTTATCATTTCAAGCATAAGACCTCAACAGATGAAGTCATCGTGCACGAAGCTGCTTATGCTGACGATCTCAAACTACACAGCCGATCCACGAAACACTGTCAATCGTCCATCAACATGATAGACAAATTTCTGTCATGGACCAGAACAATGGCCGCGAAACCACCCAAATGCAAAAGCCTTGCTTTCAAATACTGGTCTAAAGCCGACGACTATAAGGGTCTCAAACGATTATTGCCGATCTCGTTCCCACCCTTCGACCCCGCCCTTACTATTACTGGCAATCCGATTGACTTCATCGCTGACAAGCCTTTCAAAGACCTCGGATGGATTGTCTACCATGACCTCAGCGAAAACGAACAACGAGCAGAAATCCAAAAGAAGTTCATTCTTTCTATGCAAGCCATCGATAGCTGCTCGATCAATGGCTTTATGAAACTTTGGCTCTACCAGCACTACGCTGTCCAGTCACTTGCCTGGCCATTTCTCATTTATGACCTCTGCTTATCTTTCGCCAAAACCCTTGAGAAAATTGCGACCCGCTTCCTCAAAAAATGGGTCAATATCTACAAAAGAGCTCTGGTCTCTTGCCTTTACCGCCCACGCTCAAAATTCGGTCTACAGCTCCAGTCCATCGTCTCCTTTTACCAGCGACTTCAAGTCAACCGTGCTCAAATGCTGAAGTACTGCCCAGATAAACACCTCTCGTCCATCGATGTTTCCGCGCCTTGGGTTTTTCACATCCCCAATCCAAATCCCTTTGCTTCAAGCTATCCTCCTGCGTAGCTCGTTGCTCTTTTGCGATCTATCGCTCCTGTGCAGTCAAAAATTGGACTAATCTCTCTCTAGTCCGTATCGGTGACTGCATTCCGTCATAGCCGTCCACTGTTGCATAGCCCGGGCTAGGTCCCTTCGGGGGTTTAGGCCTCATACAATGTCATCATTGTAGCTTGCGCAAGCTTACGGTGCTCAAAACACTTGGACTAACGGCTTCCTTTTCTTTCTCTTCTTCCTTATCCTCCCACTCTCCATTCCTAGATTGCCTTTTTCTTCAACGTCCTTCCTCCTCTTCTTTTTCCGGAACACAGTCTACCCGTGATTCCCATCCCGGACACATGCACAGTACACAAATTATTGTTTGATGTGAAACTGCGTTCGTTTGCAAGGACTACATTCCTTTGCGACATCTCATCTATCTATCTTTTTATCTATCTATCTATCTATCTATCTATCTATCTATCTATCTATCTATATATCTATCTGTCAGGTGTGTCAACTGCCCGCCCGGCAAGGCAATCCCACTATCTATCTATCTATCTATCTATCTATCTATCCATCTATCCATCTATCCATCTATCCATCCATCTATCTATCTATCTATCTATCTATCTGTCAGGTGTGTCAACTGCCCACCCGGCAAGGCCACCCCACTATCTATCTATCTATCTATCTATCTATCTATCTATCTATCTATCTATCTATCTATCTATCTATCTATCTATCTATCTATCTATCTATCTGTCAGGTGTGTCAACTGCCCACCCGGCAAGGCCACCCCACTATCTATCTATCTATCTATCTATCTATCTATCCATCTATCTATCTATCTATCTATCTATCTATCTATCTATCTATCTATCTTCGCTTGTTGAGCCCGGAATAAAACCCACAGTGCTCTGTCGGTTTATACTAGACTGTCGAACAGTCTCGAAACTCCATCTGCTTACTGGGCCCTCTGTAATGGAGGTGGGAGCTCGTTCTGCAAGGGGCGCTTTATGGAACGAGCCCTGGCCCCGCCTGGTACCAGCAGGAAGCTTTGGTATTGTCTGTATCAGTCCCTTCCGTGCAAACATCACGGATTAGCTGGGCATCGGGTTAATGCTTTACCCACAGACTTCCTGGTTGACGAAATCAGAAGCTCCTTTTTTCTGACATTAGTCGATATTTCATCTATATATCTATATATCTATCTATCTGTCAGGTGTGTCAACTGCCCACCCGGCAAGGCCACCCCACTATCTATCTATCTATCTATCTATCTATCTATCTATCTATCTATCTATCTATCTATCTGTCTGTCAGGTGTGTCAACTGCCCACCCGGCAAGGCCACTCCACAGGTACTTATTATTATTATTATTATTATTATTATTATTATTATTATTATTATTATTATTATTATTATTATTATTGTTATTATTATTATTGTTATTATTGTTATTATTATTATTATTATTATTATTATTATTATTATTATTGCGGAATAACCTCGGCTTAGTGCAGTCTTGCCCTCAGGAGCTCCATCGGTGGCCCCGATCATCAGGCGAGAGACTGACACGGGGGGGTGGAGGACCTCGAACAAGGGTATTGGAGGCTTATGTCCGTTGAGGATATGCCATTAGCTGCATCAGTACGCCTCAGATATAGTATTATTATTATTATTATTATTATTATTATTATTATTATTATTATTATTATTATTATTATTATTATTGTTATTATTATTATTATTATTGTTATTATTATTATTGTTATTATTAATATTATTATTATTATTATTTGGACACCGTGATAGCCCAGTGGTCAAGTTCTACCATCTGGGCCCTGTCGCCAGTTCGATTCCCGTCGGTGCCACCAGTATTTTCATTGAACATACCGGTCTATTTCTGGACCAGTATTTTCATTGAACATACCGGCCCGTCTGGAAGTGTTGGAACTGCCCTTGCGGGGGTGTCATTAGAGCTTATCGTCAATTCTTCGTACTCCCCTCACGGGTGAGACGATGGAGGCGCATGTGCAGAAATGCATCAGCCATTGACAGAGAAGCACTATTATTATTATTATTATTATTATTATTATTATTATTATTCAGCTGCATCAGTATGCCTTAGAGGAAGTATATCTTTCTTCTCGGAGTGTTGACTGTGATATATTTGAGGGTAACACCTGATGATAAAAACTTAGTCACTCTTGTTTATCAGAGCTCCAGCCCAATGGCCTTACGGCGTTAAACTGTGATGCTAACTCAAAACCATTTGGTGGATGATGCTGGGGAGGAGGGTCGTTGGGCGCCTGTCGAACATCTTAAACTCCGCTATGCCGGTTGATAGCCCGTGGACCCAGCGGATACCAAATTGTTATGGGTGGGGTTTTGAGGTAGTTCTAGCAACCATGCTTGGTGTACGCACTTGCACATGCGGCAACGTTTTGGAAGAGGTTGTTAGGACTGCGGAATAACCTCGGCTTAGTGTAGTCTTGCCCTCAGGCGCTCCATCGGTGGCCCCTATAATCAGTCGAGAGACTGACTAGGTGGGGATGGAGCACCTCGAACAAGGGCATGAGCCTCAGCTGCATCAGTATGCCTTAGTGTTGACTGTGATATATTTGAGGGTAACACCTGATGATAAAAACTTAGTCACGCTTGTTTATCTCCAGCCCAATGGCCTTACGGCGTTAAACTGTGATGCCAACTCAAAACCATTTGGTGGATGATGCTGGGGAGGAGGGTCGTTGGGCGCCTGTCGAAGATCTTAAAGTCCGCTATGCCGGTTGATAGCCCGTGGACCCAGCGGATACCAAATTGTTATGGGTGGGGTTTTGAGGTAGTTCTAGCAACCATGCTTGGTGTACGCACTTGCACATGCGGCAACGTTTTGCAAGAGGTTGTTGGGACTGCGGAATAACCTCGGCTTAGTGTAGTCTTGCCCTCAGGAGCTCCATCGGTGGCCCCTATAATCAGTCGAGAGACTGACTAGGTGGGGATGGAGCACCTCGAACAAGGGCATGGAGGCTCATGTCCGGAAACGGATCGTGCCATCAGCTGCATCAGTATGCCTTAGAAGAAGTATATTATTATTATTATTATTATTATTATTATTATTATTATTATTATTATTATTATTATTATTATTATTATTATTATTATTATTATTGGACACCGTGATAGCCCAGTGGTCAAGTTCTACCATCTGGGCCCTGTCGCCAGTTCGATTCCCGTCGGTGCCACCAGTATTTTCATTGAACATACCGATCCGTCTGGACCAGTATTTTCATGGAACATACCGGCCCGTCTGGAAGTGTTGGAACTGCCCTTGCGGGGGTGTCATTAGAGCTTATCGTCAATTCTTCGTACTCCCCTCACGGGTGAGACGATGGAGGCGCATGTGCAGAAATGCATCAGCCATTGACAGAGAAGCACTATTATTATTATTATTATTATTATTATTATTATTACCATTATTATTATTACTATTATTATTATTATTGTTACTATTATTATTATTATTATTATTATTATTATTATTATTATTATTATTATTATTATTATTATTATTATTATTATTATTATTATTATTATTATTATTATAAGCACACACATCAACCTACACACACAAACTCATTTTTACACAATCGCTCTCTTTCGCCCTCCCTGCTCCCCCACCCACCCCCCCCCTAACATACATACACACACACACCTTCTCTCTCTCTCGCTCTCTCTCTCTCTTTCTCCTCTCTCCTCCCTCCCTCCCTCCCTCTCTGCCATTTTTACAAGATCGGGCAGTACGACTGCGCCCCTTGTGGCCCCACGGAATTTGCCCCCGACGAGGGCATGGGGCGCTGCGAGGTCTCAATTCCTTTTTTCCTCATATCTATCCATTTAACCGTCACCTCCACAAAATATGGTCAGGTTACCGATAAGACTACATATGCGGCGCGCCAAATTTGACGTGTTTTGCGGGCTCGCCGGCCCGCCGGCCCGGCTCGCCCGCAAAACACGTCAAATTTGTGGATAGCCGAATATTTTTTTTTTTTAGGTATGCACGGACTATGACCTCCACGCCTCTGCCACACCTGGAGGGCGGTTCTGCCATTGCAATGCGGGCTTCGTGGCATTATTCTTGCAG
>WBZZ01000755.1:220000-225000 GCA_019918135.1 Paulinella micropora
TGGTTAGCTTCCCGGGGAAATTCCGAAATTCAGGGAATTTCCCCGGAAGGTAACCGCATCAAGGGTAATTATCTAGGTAGTTGGCGGTGAATGCTTTTATGTGCATGTCCATCCATCTTATCTATTACCTCACTATCGCCTTTCATGTTCCATCTACTGCTTCACTATTGCCTTCACCTTTCTCACTATTGTCTTTATCTCCTTCCATTCCATCTATTACCTCACTATTGCCTTTATGTTTCATCTACTGCTTCACTATTGCCTTCATCACCCATCTCATCTATTACCTCACTATTGCCTTACTGTCCCATCTACTGCCTCACTATTGTCTTTATGTCCATCCCCTGCCTCACTATTGCCTGTATGTCCATCTACTGCCTCGATATTTCCTTTCTGTCCCATCTACTGCCTCGATATTTTCTTTCTGTCCCATCTACTGCCTCGATATTGCGTTCGTGTCCCATCTACTGCCTCACTATTGCCTTACTGTCCCATCTACTGCCTCACTATTGCCTTTCTGTCCATCCCCTGCCTCACTATTGCCTGTATGTGTATCTACTGCCTCGATATTTCCTTTCTGTCCATCTACTGCCTCGATATTTCCTTTCTGTCCCATCTACTGCCTCGATATTGCCTTTCTGTCCCATCTACTGCCTCGATATTGCGTTTGTGTCCCATCTACTGTCTCACTATTGCCTTAATGACCCATCTACTGCCTCACTATTCCCTTTCTGTCCATCCCCTGCCTCACTATTGCCTGTATGTCCCATCTACTGCCTCGATATTTCCTTTCTGTCCCATTTACTGCCTCGATATTTTCTTTCTGTCCCATCTACTGCCTCGATATTGCGTTTGTGTCCCATATACTGTCTCACTATTGCCTTAATGACCCATATACTGCCTCACTATTGCCTTTCTGTCCCACCTACTCCCTCACTTCTGCCTTTCTATCCCATCTACTGCCTACTGCCTCGATATTACCTTAACAACCCATCCATTGCCTCACTGGTGCCTTTCTGTCCCATCCACTGCCTCACTATTGCCTTGATGTCCCATGTACTGCCCCACTATTGCTGTGGGGCGTATGCATGATGTATGCATGTCTGCCTCTAGGTTTGTTTTGTGCTACTGTTGGAGCTGCTACTACGCCCATGCCGCGGTACATACTTACATAAATAAATACACACATACACACACACTTACACACACATACATACATACATACACACATACATAGTGGTTGCACGGCGTGGCTCGTTGCGAAGTTCCGCGAGGGACTGGTTGGTAGTGACAGTGGTCAGCCTGCCTACCGAAGAAGATCTTGCTGTTCTTCTTGTTGTCGTTGTTGTCGTTGTGGTCGGTGTTGTTATCTGCCTGCTGGCTTGCCTTGTTTTCTGATATCTTTTGGTATTGTTTTGTCGTTGTCGTTGTCGTTGTCGTTGTTGTTGTCGTTGTTGTCGTTGCCATTCTCGTTGTATTCATACCTTTGTTCTTGCTGCTACTGCTGTTCTTGTACGTTTTGGAGGTTATCTTGGCATTTCTTCTTTTCCCGCTCCTGAGTCAGCGGTTCCTGATGTTCTTTTCCTGCCAGCGCCTAGGTTTAGGTCGCATCACCTCACATCACATATCACATCATGTCATATCCTCATAGTATTACCGGAACATACACCACACATCGCATCATATCGCATACCCTGTTGCATCTTATCACATCATATCACATCATATCACATCACATCACATCACATCTTCAACACATCTCAACACATCACATCACATCACATCACAGGGGAAGAGACTTACCTCTCTGCCGACATGTCCATCAAGTGCTGGTCACGGCAGCACGTGCTCTGGACCGTCGCCGTGGGAGGGCCCATGCTTGTTCTGTACGTGATCGGGATTCCGGTAGGGGGCTTTGTCATCTTACGACGGGGCTTTAGGAGGTCAGATTATCTATCTATCTATCTATCTATCTATCTATCTATCTATCTCCTTATGTGTGCCTAGCCATACGCCTATAAGTCACATGCCGAAATAGCGATGGGAAGCACAATCCTGTTCCCTCAGGGTGCCCTTTCTCGCTTGCTGACCCCGAAATAAAACCCACAGTGCTCTGTCGGTTTATACTAGACTCTCGAACAGTCTCGAAACTCCATCTGCTTACTGGGTCCTCTGTAATGGAGGTGGGAGCTCGTTCTGCAAGGGGCGCTTATGGAACGAGCCCTGGCCCCGCCTGGTACTAGGGAGCTTTGGTATCGCCTGTATCAGTCCCTTCCGTGCAAACATCACGGCTTAGCTGGGCATCGGGTTAATACTTTACCCACAGACTTCCTTGGTTGACGAAATCAGAAGCTCCTTTTTTCTGACATTAGTCGATATCTCATCTATCTATCTATCTACCTATCTCTCTATCTATCTATCTACCTACCTACCTACCTACCTATCTACCTATCTACTAGCGGTTCGCTAGAGTCCGCAGAGTTTTTTCGCAAGTATGGATTCCTGTACCATGGGTAACATTACATACATACATACATACATACATATATATATACATACATACACACATATATATATATACACTATATATGTAAATACATATATATATGTATATATATATTCTATCTTATAAATGTAAAAACGTACATTCTATCGACTCAACTATGAGAAGTTCCTTGTCCTTAACCACAATGAGCAAAAATTTCAAACGCTTCGTTCTCAGCCGGTTCTGAACTTTTCGGCTAGTGTAGTGGCTCATTTGAAAGCTCTCATCAAGAGCTTTCTAATGAACCATCACAGAGTTTGCAGATGCAAATATTGACTGAGATCGAAGCGCTTGAAATCATCGTTCATTGTAACTTAAGAAATAGGAACTTCTCATGTGCATAATTAGTACTAGTATTAATTCACTGGAAAGTGTTGGGGGGAGGGGAGGGGGGGGGGGGGGGGGTGGGGCAAACAGGAAATTATAATCCCCCCCCCCACACACACACGCAAGCACCTGGCAAGTTTTGCCTGTCTTTTTCTCTGTTGTAGGTATCGTCTGATCTATGAAGGCAACCTGCCGATCTTTGCCTGGTACGTACATACACGTACATACATACATACATACATACATACAAACACACATGTACATACATATACATACATACATACACATACATATACATACATACATATATACATACATACATACATACATGGATGCATACAATACATACAGTACATACAATACATACATACATACATGCATGCATACAATACATACAATACATACAATACATACAATACATACATACATACATACATACATACAGGGATGTGGCCACGCAGCTGCGCAAGCTCTTAGTGATACATACATACATGCATATAATACATACATACATACATACAATACATACCTACATACATACATACATACATACATACAGGGATGTGGCACGCAACTGCGCAAGCTTTTAGTGATACATACATACATAGTATTACATACAATACATACATACATACATACAATACACATACATACATACATACATACAGGGATGTGGCCACGCAGCTGCGCAAGCTCTTAGTGATACATATATATACACACACACACACACATACATAGATACATACATACATACATACATACAGGGATGTGGCCACGCAGCTGCGCAAGCTTTTAGTGATGGCCATTGGTGTGTTTTTCATTGATAAAGTACGTGATAACTTTTACCTAACTATTGTCTTTATGTCCGTCTATTGCCTCACTAATGCCTATATGTCCGTCTATTGCCTCACTATTGCCTTCATGTCCATCTATTACCTCACTATTGCCTTTATATCCCCATCTATTGCCTCACTATTGCCTATATGTCCCATCTAGCCTTACCATTGCCTGTATGTCCCGTCTATTGCCTCACTATCGACTTTATATCCCATTTTACTGCCTCACTATTGCCTTTCTGTCCCGTCTATTGCCTTACTATTGCCTTCATGTCCCGTCTACTGCCTCACTGTTGCCTATGATATGTCCCGTCTATTGCCTCACTATTGCCTTTATGTCCCGTCTCTTGCCTTACTATTGCATTTATGTCCCGTCTACTGCCTCATTATTGCCTTTATGTCCCATCTATTACCTATTTTCCTTTATGTCCCAACTACTGCCTGGTTCTTGCCTTTATCTTCTATCTCTTGCCTCAATATTGCGTGTATGCCTCATCTATTACCTCCCTATTGCCTTTATGCCCATTTATTACCTCACTACTGCATGAGAAGTTCCTATTTAAGTACAACAAACATTGACTTCAAGCGCTTCAATTTCAGCCAATATTTGCATCTACAACCTATGTTATGGCTCATTAGAAAGCTCTTGATGAGAGCTTTCAAATGATTCACTACACAAGCCCTCAAGATCAGAATCGGCTGAGAACGAAGAGTTTGAAATCTTTGCTCATTGTGGTTAAGGACAAGGAACTTCTCATGTATGTCCCATCTATTCGTCATCGTTGCCTGTATGAGAAGTTCCTTGTCCTTCACCACAATCAGCAATGACTTCAAACGCTTCGTTCTCAGCTGGTTCTTTTCTTTGCGGCTTGTGTAGTGGCTCATTTGAAAGCTCTCATCAAGAGCTTTCTAATGAGCCATCACACAGTTTGTAGATGCGAATATTGACTGAGATCGAAGCGATTGAAATCATGGTTCAGTGTACTTAAGAAATAGGAACTTTTTATGTTCCACCTACTACCTGACTATTGCGCTTATTCCCCATCTACTTGATAATGATACTGATAATGGTAATGATAATGATAATTATAATGATAATGATAATGATAATGATAATAAATATTGATAATGACAATGATATAATGATGTAATGATATAATGATATAATGATATAATGATATAATAATGTAATGATATAATGATATAATGATGTAATGATGTAGTGATACAATTATATAATGATATGATGATATAATGATATAATGAAATAATGATATAATGATATGCACAAG
>WBZZ01000755.1:235000-255000 GCA_019918135.1 Paulinella micropora
CACCGTAACATAACTTGTTAGAAATTTTATGGAAAGTCGGGGGGTTTGACGTTAGGTAGAAGAAAACTCACTAGGTCAATGCAAAGTTGGAGGTTAGGCACTGAAGAAATTTGAAACTTGAAATATGAGCTTGAAAAAGCAGGCCTTGGGGGTTCAGTGTGAAATTACCAAGCTCAGACTGACAATAAGTCTCCGTGACAGCTGAGATATAACATTCTTCGTTTTCACCTCAAATAAAAAGCAGCAACTTTCTTTCCTATGATAATTTCAATAATTTGTAGTTGAGAAGACTTGGAGTTACGGGACCTCAAGTGTCCTTGGTCACCCCTTTGCATGGAGGGATCCTCGATCGCCAGTACAGAGCTTGGGCTGGCCCTTGGAGTGGGGGGCTGGTGCTTGGACTTAGCCTCGTAGTGGGAATGGGAGAGTGGAGGAGTGTTCTTTGGGGAAGGAGAGAAAGTGGAGGGAAGCATAGATGAAGCTTGTAGAAAGGTTTTGTTGATATGGTGGACATATTGGCATCCGTCATTGGAAAAAGGTAGGGAACTGTGGAAAATTTGTACGGGGTTTTGGTGGCAGTAATTATAATAACTCCCTGGGGAACTGTTAAAATTGCCAAAATGCGTCAAAACCAAACTTATTTCTGGCTTTTTTACCTTTACTAATTATTTACACTTGGGTTTGCTCTGACAATTTCCTTTTTTGCTCTAGCCATGTCCTTTTTTCCCTATATCAACTCGTAATTTTTCTCACTGGCCGTGCTATTTTTCCTTCCACTCTAACCCAGTCACATCCGCTACTGCACAAAATAGACCAACTTCCCTCCACAAAAACAGAGTTCCTCAAAAACCTTCTTCTTGACCACAGCTCATATGCACTGCAGACCATAAACCTTGCCCAATACCAAGCCCTTGCCCTTTCCATTAACCAGCCGTAGCACTATATAAACCTTGAGCAAAGGGGTGAGCACGGTCACTCGTGGTCCGGTAAACCCCTGTTATTAAATAACTATTTCTGAAAATATTTAAGTTATTTTTAGAAATAGGTCCTTAGGTGGTTACACGGTTGAATGCCAATCCCATCAGTGACTTATGATGGAGGTAAGGCGCTCTGCAGAAATTTGAATTGAACTTGCCGGAAGAATGAGCTTGATAATAGCAGGGGGTCAAGTTCAATGGGAAATCGCTACAAGGCTCAGACTTCACTGGTAATGGCTCGGAGTCTCCGCTGCCGCTGAACTGAGATGGCTGAGGCTACATGCTTTGTTTTCAGCTCTACAAAAAGCAGCGTGCGTTTTGTCAGTCATAATCAAAAGATATTATTTAATGGCAAACCAGTGTGTTTATCCATCCAATTCCAAAGCACTCTGAAAATAACCTAATCTTCCTCCTCTACAAAAGAGAGGAAACCAGTCACGTAGTATAGCGGAAAATATAGGATACTGTCAAGCCAAGCAACACTTGAAAAGGAAACAGAAAGCCATTCCCCAATGTCACCCCTAACGATAATATTATCCTGCTTAAAAAGTAGTACCGGTTATATATCTCAATATTAATTAAATTATCGAGGAACTATTATTAATAACGTACCAAAATACAAAGCAATTTATTTAAAACTAATTTCCAATTTTCCCAATTTTTTCACGTCGTAGGTGCACTGGCAAATTTCCTTTTTACAAATACTATTTCATGTTTTACCTACATCAGCTTGTATTTTTTCTCACTCTGATCGTATGACTCATCCTTCCACTTCAACTTCCTCACCGTATTATCCGTTACTACGCAATCCAACACAACCAAAACCTATTCTACCTGCCACAAGCCTCCAACTCAGAACCTTCATCGGGAGCACAGTTCCAAAGCCCTTGAGACTACACACACACCTTACACTCTACCCAACCTTTGCCCTTTCACTTGAACTAAAACTTGCACTTACTTAACCTTTTGCAAAGGGTTGAGCACGGTCACTCGTGGCCTGGTAAACCCCTGTTATTAAATAACTATTTCCTGAAAGTTAAATCTGCATCCTTGTCCCTGCTTAGGGTTCGGGATTCGACACGTCTGTCTCCAACAGACCGCCTACGATGAGCAATCATCGCAGAGATCAGCCCTTCCGAACTGGAGACTCCTCTAGCAGCCACAACCATGGAAACCCTTCTCAACGACATCGAGACGTCAATCGTCGAAGAAGCCGATCTACCTCCCCATACCGCAGAAAAAGATCAGCATCCCCACATCGTGGCTACCAGCAGCGACCCAACCGACATGAAAACAGCAAAGGCAAGTACGCAAAGGCAAGTACGATCATGATACAAGACGAGGAAGAAGCACTGACAGAAATCACCAACGATCGTACTCAGGAAAAGGACAGTCAAGCTCTCCACAAGCTACCAGACGCAACCAGCCGAACAACTACAGACAACGCACACATGACGACAAACAAGAACGCTACATACAAAAACCGACTTCGCATCAAACTTCAAAACGACTATGGCAGTAATCCTGCCTTCCTTTTACTACAACCGGCTCACATGTAGACAAGCTCAAACGATATTTCAATTACTTTCGTTTTAATAATGACCTTCGTGAAGTTAGTGTGACAGTTATAACTAGCTTTCCACCACGTCGTTATAACTAGTCTTTCCACAACCAGAAAGGTCAAAAACAAGTACTGCCGGTTCAGGTCAAATAACAATTTTAAACTGATCCAACCGAGACCATTTTCAAGTACTTCAGAAAAATAAGTGAGCAGTTAGACTTTCAAGTTACTAATTTTTCAATAAAAGGCAAGAGGTGACCAGCTGTCCAAGTTGACAGCCTGATCCTCTGACTTACTACTACTGTAAACTTAAAGTCGCATTCTGCTGTCTATCGGTCCTTACCGTGTTACAGCTCTGAGCTCTATGTCTTCAGCAACTGCTAAAGCTAGACCTGTCATCCCGCGTGTCCAACGCAAAGCACAACAGCAAAAGACGCGAGGCGACGCCACTGAAGGTGCCTCTTCCAAGATGGCTGCACTCCTGACTGGCATACAAGTTCCCTCGCACAAGAAGTCTCAACACAAAAGCTCTAAAATGGGTGGCAACATCAACCGCAGAGTCAAGAAATCGACTGCGATGTACCCGAACTTCCAAGGAGAGCTAGACGACTTCAACGTTATAACCACCCTTTTCTACAAAGTACACTCCAACATCACGATTGTGAAGGAGGCGAAGTTGATACCTCAAAAATGGATCAACCGTCTCAAAGACGGGTTGTTTTCCCTCGCTGGCGGTAGTGCGAATCGTCTGGTTTACGCTTTAAGCTGCGTGGACCGACAACTGGCGAAAAAGTTAGAGAAGCTGCCAAAAGGCTTCAATCTTGCCAATCTATTTGGTAAACTCAAATATGGGTCTGTGCCAATGTGTTTTCTCTTCATCATGTTCGTCGAGAAGACTAACGAGGCATTCAAAACGGGGAAGGTACTAACAAGCCAGGATTTCCTTGAGGAGGCGGGCTCGACCTTTCCCATTCAGGGAGTCTCGTCCCTTGCGCTCGATTACATAGACGAGCTTATCTCTACCCAAGAGTTCCCGAATCCCTATGGAAGACAAGGTGGGGACACGGAGTCAGTGTTGGCAAAGCTTGAGCTTAACACAGAAGAGGCAAGTGAGCAAATTCGTCAAGCCTTTCGTACGATTTTTGAGAAAACAAAATGTTCTTTGGAGGCCTTCAACATGGTTCTACCCGATTGGAGAAAAGTGCCTGTGGCTAGCCAAGCGGAAGAAGAGCCTGCAGTCTTGGGCACAAAGTTCACCTTTTGTTTGGTGAGGTAGCTTTCCAAGATTGAGTATTGGAACTGAGATGAAATTCTCGTACCCAAAACTGCAGGCTATTTTTGACAACTGCTGGTTGGAATTTGAGCTTGTTTTTGAATGTTTCCATGCCCTCATTTGTCGAAATTCTTGTTTTATTCTTGACAAGAAGTTCGAAGTTTCACCTACATAGTCTAGACTTGTTGAAGGTGAATAAATATAATAAACAACCGAAATATTTGCCCCGTGATTGTTTTCCGGTTTGTCAAGATAGTCAAAAGCATGTAAGCTGTCCATATTAGGGATTTGATCATAGTCAGCTTTGCTTTAGTCCATTTGAATCCGTAACCGGAAGAGATGCCATTGCTAGAAAGTGTTGAATCATCATACTCAACCGAAAGACTTTCCATACTATTTTTCCTTGCGTAGTAGTAGCCAAAGTCTTGATTTTAGCACAAAGTAAATTTGCTTTTTTCAACAGGATGTTTACCAAAGATTTCCTAAAGGAGCAAAGGCTTTGAATACATCTTGTGTCATTTGCTCTACTAGTTTCTGCGTTGGTGTTAAGGTCTTTATCGGAGGGTTTGGCGATGAGTTGGTATAATCCTCGAATTTGCCTGCACAGTGCAAATAAGAGATTATAGCACCGTGTCAAGTCTCCCCTCATTCCCTATCTAGTTTGTTTGTTAGCTGCTGTGCGAGTTTGCCGCAGCTGAAGGAGAGGATGCCACCGATGTTGCGGAATCGATACCTTCTTTTTGTTTTTTGTTCGAGTTTTGCGGAGTAGCACCACGTTTTCTTTTCTTCCCAGATTTGTTTGGAGTTGTAGGCACTGTATTAGTTTCTTCTGCCTCGTCTTCTTCTTTCGCCGACTCGGAGGAGGCATCAGCAGTGTCAGACTCTGCTTGCTTGGGCTGAAGTTGTTCGGAAATTGGCGCAGTCAGTGTGTCTTTGGTTGACTTTTTCTCTTCAAGCAGCAAGATACACTGTTGGAGTTCATCGAACTTAGCGATCGCTTTTTCGAGGTGAAAAACTGCATTCAAAATCTATCAGGGTGCAAACAGAAATTCTTTTATTCACTGGTTAACGCCGAAAATAAACATGAAAAGACCAGCTTACATACAAAGTTTCAAGGCAAACATAACACACACAAAATGTCTCACGATCCCTTCCAATCAAAGAACGGAAAAAGACAAAATCATGTGTGTGCGGGAACAAAGCGACTCAATGCTGTTCAAAAATGTGCTGGATGCTCAATGGTCTACGCAATCGAATTAATAATTTGACCATCTGGGCTGGCCGAAACGGCGTCAACACCCACTACTCTTCCTCTCTTACCTCACTCCTCGATCAATTCGATAACAATGAGAAGGTAACAATCACAAGATATGGGAAGGGAGGAGACAAGACTGACTCTGATTACATGATGCGGGTTTACCGCAACACAAAGATTTATGAACCGGCCACTACTACGACTGGGAAAACACGAACAGTCACATATACAACTTTCGTGGACTGGACCTTATTGTCGACTTTCCTCCTCTATGGCAAAACATTTGCTGTTATATACAGAACAACCAATAGCATTCCGTATTGATTCCAAAGGAGCCGTCCTAGACAAAACAGTCAACATAGAACAACTTTGGTACCATCCTAAGGCATGGGAACGTGACATGAAGAAAGCTACACGACATCAAGCAATTAACGTATGGGCACAAACACAAACCATGCCGCATTGGAAGATAAAAGAACGAATTGCATCTATTGTGAAATCTCGTTTACTTCGTTGTCCAGAGATCCTCAAAAGCTCAAACTACACGGTGAAAATGCTTTTCATTGACAACTTTTCCAGAAAAGAGCTTAAGACAATTCCATCAATCATCTTGCAACACATCAAGGTACCACAACAAATTCAGACTGCTATACTATCATTGGCTAAAGTAATTCAAAAGAACTCGCCGTCTATTGCAAAGACTCTCATAAACATACACATGTGGATTGAGTCTTTTGACTTCCAGTTTAGTCAACAACCGACATGCTCTTCATTATGTCATAATGGAGTTCATTTCAGTTCTGGACTGAGAAATATGCATGGAGATATGGGAACAATTGGAGCACAACATGCATCTGCTATCCCCTATCTCGATGAAGAGAGTGCGCAGAAAGAGTTCTGGCAGTCGATAAAAAGATACGTTGCCCAAATACGTGACGTCATTTTTGGAAAAAACCATGTTCCGGCCAAGGTCCGGGCCGGCCGTTCCAAGACGATTTTCACAGAGCAACGACATAGCGACAAGCAGATACAGAACGAAAAACATGCATTACTCGCTTTATTATAATCCATGGGAATAGCAAAGACTGCGGGCAATACAATGGTTCGAAATTTACAAAAATATGGGATACCAAGCGTCAAAATTTCGATAAATGTACGACGAGTACAACTGCAGAAAAAATAAGTTGGAAAACCTTACAATCGGTGAAAGCCTATATGGAGAAAAATTAACTGGTTGTAAAAGACCTCGATAAAAATAAAAACCAATTATGGGTAGAATGCCCGGTTCTGCTTTGGAAAAGACTAACACAGGAAGTAATGAATTCTCCGTGTTTCAAAGCAGCTAGTATGACCGAAGAACAAATTTTACGCAAGTATAGACAAGAATACAATAAACGCAAACTAAATCGCTTTGCTGCATTGAATAGAAGGGGCTGTGTCCATAAAGTTATGACCTCCCCCAAGGACAAAGACCCTGAAAGTAAAACGAGACTTATTTGTATTCAATCTCGGTCTCAAGGAAGAAAAATGCTCAAGTATGCAGCTAAAGCTTTAAATTTTCTCGTCCTACAAGTAACAAAATACGTTCCCAATTTCAATCTCAACAAGCTTTCGGATTTAAAAGGGAAAATCAAAAAAGCCCAAACATTGTTTCAAAAATTAGAGAATAAATTGGATGTAGATTTAGATATGTTTGTCTCGTTTGACGTGAAACAAATGTTTACGTGGCTAGATAAAAAAAGAAATCGTGATGTCCCTTCACTGGCTTTTTATGGTTCTTAGAAAATATGAAGCCACAGGAAAAAGAGGAAAGCAAAGAGAAAAAGTACAAGTCTCGAAAACACTAAGACTTGATATGAATGGACGTATGAAATATGACGTAGGATGGCACCATAGTGCATCACGTGATGATTATGTAGTATTTTACTTTCCAAGATCTATTAGACATAGTAGAAATGGATTTAGATAATACATTTTTCGTCATGGGCAATGCATGCTTTCAGCAAACCAAAGGTTGTCCTATTGGAGGCTACCTCTCTTCCCCACTAGCCCAAATCAAATGTATTTTGACGAGTTTCGTTTCTTAACTATACTGCGTAGGCAGAATTTGTCTAACTTTGTGTTTGGCATTCGACAAGTAGACGACTTACTTTTTCTTGTCGCTACCGTACCTGACGACCAAAAGCTTTTCGAACGTCTTGAGCCTCACGTTCAATCACTCAGACATTTAGAGTACAAGCAAGCCCAACCTGTATATACAGGGGGTTTAGAGCTTGAAGAACAAAAAGTAGAGGAAGACGAACGATTTTACAAATTGGTTTTTGCAGGTAGTGACTTGAGAATAGGAGAGAAGCCATACTTTGGCCTTCACTCTCGTCCCCATTTCAAAAATTAGCAATCTTTGATTGACAAAGTACAACACCATACCCACGTCTTCCGCCTCTGTCGTCATACACAGACAACAGAGTAAGAACGGCAACAATCAAAGGTATGCTTAGTATGTATCAATCTCAATCTACAAATAATGAGGTTTTAGAGCAAGCTGTATATCAACTTCTTTGTGAGTGCAGTTATCCGAAATCAATTTTGAAAAAATCGCTAAGGCAATCGTCATCAAGTTCTCCCCAAACCTGGGAAAAAATTCAAAAACGGTTTTGTCACAAAGACAACCTCATCTACAAACTTTCATGATATTCTTATCCGGTCTAACTTTAACTCAACACATAGCTTGCCACTCGTGAGTACCTTTAAAAGGCTACTATGGCAGTAATCCTGCCTTCCTTTTACTACAACCGGCTCACAGGTAGACAAGCTCAAACGATATTTCAATTACTTTCGTTTTAATAATGACCTTCGTGAAGTTAGTGTGACAGTTATAACTAGCTTTCCACAACGTCGTTATAGGTCAAAAACAAGTACTGCCGGTCAGGTCAAATAACAATTTTAAACTGATCCAACCGAGACCATTTTCAAATACTTCAGAAAAATAAGTGAGCAGTTAGACTTTCAAGTTACTAATTTTTCAATAAGAGGCAAGAGGTGACCAGCTGTCCAAGTTGACAGCCTGATCCTCTGACTTACTACTGTAAACTTAAAGCACCAATCCATCATCGAAAAGACAACAACAAGACCAATCTCGCCCTTCCTCTCAGTCAACCTCTACTCCAGCCCCATTCCCTCAGCCCAACCCGTACCATAAGGCCTTGGCACGTATACATCGAGAAAGAGAACTGGAAGAAAAACAAAAGCAAGCCAAGCAACAACAACAACGAAGCAAATGACCTGCCCTCCACTACACTACGATCGACTGGTCACACTGGACGTATGCCACACCACAGTTCTCATGCAATTCACGAATGGGCAAGCAACTCAATGAAAGTACAAGCTACTAGTACTGTCACGAAGTCAGAAGATCGAACTGGGAGCAATAAGCGGTCAAGGAACAAAAGATGAGGAGCTAATCAATGCATGGATAAACACTCCCACATCAAGAAATACCGAACGCCCTCCACTTCTTATACCTTTTCATGGTGGTGCACACTTCTCCTTTATTCAAACCTTACTGTCACAAGTAGTCGATGGCACAGTAAACAAAACAAAACGTGAAGTTCTGAACAAATCAATGATCGAAACAGCTAGAGGTGGTCACGTCAAAGTTCCAGAGGACCCCGAACACGGATGCATATCATTCGAGGGAGTGATCCATCTACTCTCCAAGAACGGCTATTGGTCATGGAAACTGGTCGCTCACCTATACGATCGCTTAACTGTTGCTCACATGTCTACTGATCGGGAACCTGGCACGAAACAAAATGAGGCTCTATCTGAAAACGAAATCAGAACCCATTCCTATTCTCCGAGATCGCCAGCCTCTGGTTTGAAACTCTCAAAACATCTGTCGACCAGCAACGCAATCACTGGAGAATGGGTCCAGAGCTTAATGACTGCCTAGCGGAGGCACTCCTCTCTATGCTCAAATAATATTATCGAATCACACTACGAGGATGCCAGATGTATTGCCCCAGACTATCGCCAAGTCCCACTCAACACCTCGTTACAACGCAAGCAGCAATCAACGAACACCACCGACCAATCGTCAACAATCGAGCGTGGACCTGCCCCGCTCGTTATAAAACGCAAACAGCAAGCAACTCCAACAGAAACAGAAGGGCAAGTCAAGAAAGCCAAGGCAAAATCTGCTATCGAGGAGACTGAGGAGAAAACGACAGAGTCACAATGATTCTGGACAGCACATCTGTGGAAAAGAAGGGAGATGACCTGGAGCAAGAATCTCACTCCAGCTCATCATCCGGGTTCTCGCTAACTCTACTTCGCCTACACACAGTCACTCTACAAATAGCTCTGAAAATTGGACTACAACTACAACTAATAACTTACTCTTGCCCTTTGCCTTTAGCTCGCGCTCCCCCTCTGCCCCGCCAAATACGCAACCTCCCACCCTACCGACAAGAAGTATTGGAACGGTACACGAAGAAGAGCATAGCTTTGGGATTAACGAGGAAGATGAAGAAGACCAAACTGCGGTCACTCCTGCTCACTTTGAGGATCCCCATGCCCTACTCTTACCACGAAAACCTTTACCCCTAACCAAACTTTCAGCCTACTGCACCTCTAGTGACGACCTTGATGAGGACGATCCAGAAGAAAGAGGGAATAATGCTGCTTTCTTCCGTGACCTAGGCTTTGACCCAAGACCGGAACACCTCCGCCTCTCTCGCAAACATGCGCGGCTCAAAGCGAGGTCCACACCCAATCAAATTGACTTCTCAAACTTACCCGTTCCCCCAACCTATAGCCCGACGCCAAGCAAACGCGGCTTCATCCTCTACAAACCTGGCGAGTTCGTCGACGTCTTCATCGTCATCGTCATAATCATCATCGTCATCGTCCACGCTACTTCCTACTAATGCAACTAATACTAACCAAACGATTGCAAGCCATGAACAACCCACACCTACCGACCGCACTTCACAAAACGTACTAGGGGCTCAACTGGATATCAACCTACAGCAAGCACTACTTGCAATTCTGTCCAACATGCCGACATTCGCCAACCTTCTAACCCAAGCTCAAGGAGCTGTCACAACAACAGCAACACCAACACAAGCCAACACAACACAAACCAACACAACACAAGCCAACACTGGAGCAGACGGCAATACTTCTGCAACTACCGCAGCTAACCAAACTCCCGTAGGACCCACTACAACGCTTGCTTCGTCTGTAGTGAGATGTGACTCCCGTACTACACCCCTTTGCTCGGCCACACCAGAAAACGCAACCAGCAGCAGCAGCAGCAGCAGCAGTAGCAGTGGCAGCGACTCCCAAACAAAAACGCCCAATTCGACGGAGCCAACGAAGAAAACGGAGGACCCAATCAAACCTGCGGATGCTGCAAACGATCCAAGCAAACACCAACTGCAGACTCCCCCTGCCTCCCTAGCCAACATTCCGGAGAAAAACCCGTCGTCGACAACGAAACAAAAAGTAATGGAACAGGTAGCCCCGGATGACGCCAACAAAAGCAACCCCGCTCTGTCTGCAACTAACGAACAAGTCAACACGGAAAACATCGAACACAAAGAAAGGAAGGACCCGGAACAGCAATAGGACGCAACACCAGCAAAGTCTCCCCTTTCCCCAGCAACACGAACCTCGACCCGAAAAATATCTGCAGCTGCAGCTACAGCAGCAAAGAAGGACAAAAACGCAAAGAAAGCATCCTAGGGACATCTGGAGTGTTTCCGCTGGATAGAAGAGTCCTTACACACCCTCCGGAAGCTGAAAAACAGAATACACAACCTAGTCAGGTTATATGGATGGACTTACACTGATATCCAGAAACACTCCATGGTATTAGCCACCAACTTCGACATTGTCCGGAGATTATTTTGACTACTCAACACACAACTCCTCAACTCAAAGCTAGCACTTATCAAATCCAGAAGAATCACATGGTCTGCATATACCCCCCTTATGAAAACAACTTACTACATGCTAATCGCATCCTTAGCATTCAATAGCACGGATCCTGCCCTTCGCCGTTTCAAACCTATGATTTGCATACTACAACGCCAAAGCAAAGCAGAATCCCCATTCGATATCCCAGACCCTGGACGCATGCAAGTCATCTATGGAATTGTCGCACCTGGCACCGTTCATAGCTACATCGGAGAATCTTATGGGAAAAACGAATGAAGTCAGAACTCCGAGGTATGCGCAACCACAACGATTCGAAACCATGCCAACCAGGACAAACCCGCCTGCTTTTCCCTCGGCCATAAACTAGGAATGCACCGCTTTGCATCCATACCTCTCCTCCTGATGGGACCACTACCGAACTCGGAAACAAAGATGGAACAGGACTCAGCTCGAACCAATCGACGACGCATGGAAGCAAAGTTCATCGCCTGGCTAAAACCGACCCTCAACATGAAACGAAGAGCTTACCCCTTAACCACATTTCGTGCTAACGACCTTCATAAACCTTTCGCTCGGAGCCGACTTGTCTTTCCACATGAAGTATGTTACTATCATCGCCCGCACCGTTGCAACACGCAATGCAGAAGCCTCACCCATGCCCGAAGGCATGCTAACAACCTTACCTATTGGGAAGCCACTCCAACACAAGGCCCTCCACTAATACGCCACTCAATCTCCTCCATCTGTGATGACCTCAAACCTGGAACAATCTTTTATCTAAGGAAACATGGCAGTGGATATGGATTGAATGACTGGGACTACACTGCACGCTTCTACGGAACCACCAAAATATATGAAGGATCTAAAATATCACCGCGTCAACCGTATATACTACTACGTTCCGCTGCAGCACGACACTTCCTAACAAAACCTGAAGCATACTGCCTCATGCGTCTATCTAACTCTGGAGCTATCCTTGAACAAACCAACGATCTGCGTGTCGAACTCATTGCGTACCATCCCTATCGCTGGATCAAACATACACGAACGGCTACAGCTTTCCAAGCAATACGACTATGGCAGCAAGCGCAAAGTATCGAAAACCACCGAACAAAACTATATGCTTGCAACGTTCTCTCCCACCACCTAAGGAAGAAGCATCCTCTCATTCTGAATAGCAAAACCTATATGATGCAAATGAACGACAGAATGTGTATCAACCGGAGAGCCCTTCGAACCATATTACACCATGTTTTACGAATCTTTCTTGCTGACAGAAACGCCCGTAAAACCCTTACCTCGTTATGCAAAGTCAGCTTCAAAAGACCGGCTTCAATTGCATCGAGACTTATCAATGCACCGAGACACATACCGAAGTTCAAACTCCAACCGCACACTATCAAAAAGCCAATCTGCACTCATCACATGCCTCATTCCGACTAGCATCCGCGAAAGGTACCTTACTAGGACAAATTGGCAAACTAATTGCAGCCACCATACCACACCCAACACCTGGCTCTATCCTAAAATCACTCCTGAGCTCTACCATTGCCTTTGTGAAAAGAATCCAAACAGCTCTTCGCCTCCCCACAGTCAACTTTGAACGTGATCAAGAAGCAAAGAAGAACACTCCAAATGAAGATGACCTCGATTGCAAAACCTGGATAAACCTACTCTTTGCCATGGCTGAAGAACTACCTCACCGTAACAAACACTTACTTGGACGCCTTATTGACACCTACAAAAACCTCAGCGAAACGTGTCCGAAGCCAACACCAAAATCAGTCTCTGAAAGAGATGTCACGTTTGCAAGGATATACCTCTCTCGCATGATGGTCCAAGCCCTTGACAAAAATAACAACCAACTATGGGTTGAATGTCCAGTCCTTACCTGGGAACGCATACAGAAGGAAGTAATCCAAGCACCCTCATTCCTAGCCGTAAAGACAGGCCGAGTAACACTACTACGTGCCTATCGCACCGACTTCGAACTACATAGCCTCCAACGCTTTGGATCTCTCAGAACCGGAAAAGCGGCAATTCATTCCACAACGCTACTGCCTAAAAACAAAGACCCTCAAAACAAAACCAGACTAATCTGCAACCAAGCCCGATCTCCATGGCGTTCCATCCTACGGAGAGTGGGAAAAATCCTGAGCTTCCTCACTACTGAACTGTCTCAGCGTGTTCGCACCTTCAGCCTAAACAGACTGGACGAAATTCGATTTCACCTAACCCGAGCATATAAAACCTTTTCCAACATCAACATCAAAGACAACTCCAACCGCACCATAAAGGTTTTCCAGTTTGACGTTAAACAATTGTTCACCTGGCTGGCCCAATCCAGCACAATGCAATCTCTTCGCTTTGCCCTTGCGTATATTACCTTCCAACCACCGAGATCAAGAAACTGGAAACCAATCGTATATATCTCAAGAACAAGAAAGCACACCGGAAAATATTATGTGGGATGCAATCAAAGCTATGCGCCACAAGACTACATCGCCTTCACTTTTGAAGACATAATCAACATTGTATCTCTGGACTTTGCCCACTCCCATTTCACTCGGAGATGCTGTTTTTGTCCAAAAAGATGGATGCCCAATTGGTGGATATCTGTCTTACCCCCTTGCACAAATGAAATGTATGTGCGATGAAGTCGTTCTACTCCGTACGCTACTAAAGCCATCCTTTACCAAACACGTATATGGCATACTCCAAATCGATGATCTCCTCTTACTGATACTTGCAAACTGGGACAATGAACTCGAAGCAAAGGAAGCCCAAAGATACTACAAGCCATACGCAATTCTGGAACAACTGTAGAGTCACCATTACAACCCAATGCCTAAACTGGAGGCCTTGAACTGGAAGAAGACGTACTGGAACCTAAGGAAGCTACCTTCGTTGTGGACTTTGCGGGAACATCCATACAAATACACCAAAACCCAACTTCAACTTCAACATCAGACCTTTGTTCAAGAACTGGAAAGAAATGATGACTAACAACGAATAGCAAATGCCTCGACTCCCACCTTACTCCCCTTATATTAACCGTACGATACTCCAGCTACCCTCGTTGGCATGCTTGCCAATTTTGCACGTCAAACAAATTCGCAGAATCTACTCCTCTCGGCGACCCTGCAGCTCATGGTGGAGATATCCTACCCGAACTCAGTCTGGAAAGCCGCCTTTGATCGAGTCCACTACCTATGCCCTGAAGAATGGAGCAACCTCGCCCTCGTCATCCGTACCTTCGCTCACCTCCCGATGGAACTAAGACGGACACTAACCTATGTGGAACAATTGCAATTCTTGCTAAAATCTTTTCCACAAGCGACGGATTCTTGGTGATTGCATCTACCCTGCGACTGATACTTATACTATCCTATGTAACCATAATGATGCTCATAACTTATTACTATTACTCGAATGCTATCTTTTTACATGTGCTTTACCCTCCTCATGCCCTGCAGGCTCCCGGCCTAACTATACCGGGGGAACTAATTAAATCATCGAGGAACTATTAACGTACTAGAATACAAAGCAATTTATTTCAAACTAATTTCCAATTTTCCCAGTTTTTTCACGTCGTAGGTGCACCGGCAAATTTCCTTTTTACAAATGCTATTTCCTTTTTTACCTATATCAGCTTGTATTTTTTCTCACTCTGACCGTACGACTCATCCTTCCACTTCAACTCCCTCACATCCGTTACTACAATTAAGGAGGACCAGCTCCTTGCAACTTCTGAATCTCGCTCCTACTCAAGCCGTCTACCTGTCGAAGCGATCCCTACGGCCAACCTATTTCCCACCACGCACGTCTCTTTTTACGTATGAACCGTTCTTTAGCTATTGCCATTTTTCTGGTTCGTATTACCAATATTCTCTAACTAAAGTGCGAACACCGCACATTCTCGCTATGAGGGGAGGACGGTGGGGAGTGCACAGCACGTAGCGCTTAAAAACACCTGGCTACACGTCACAGATCACAGTGACATTGTCGTCCTGGCCAACCCCGAGCGAACGAAAATAGGGTGCATTCTAAACTTGAGTGGATTTTTCCACTTCCTAAGATCGATCGTGTTCGAATCCTGCAGTGTAGACAAGGCATACGATTGCCTTTTCGTCTCGACTAAAGACAAAGGCATACAATTGCCTGTCAATTTCGACTAAAGACATACGATTGCCTTTCTATGCAAGAAAGGGAGCAAGGGTCGTACGAACGGTCCTTTGATCTTTCATGTGTTCCGATTAAGCATTCAACTGGTAATAAAATAATAAACTACACAATCCAACACAACCAAAACCTATTCTACGCCACAAGCCTCCAACTCAGAACCTTCATCGGGAGCACAGCTCCAAAGCCCTGGAGACTACACAAACACCTTACCCTCTATCCAGCCTTTGCCCTTTCACTTGAACTAAAACTTGTACTTACTGAGCCTTTTGCAAAGGGGTGAGCACTGTCACTCGTGGTCTGGTAAACCCCTGTTATATATTAAATAGTTGACTATTTCCTGAAAATTATAGTTTTCAACCTGCTCAAAAGTATACTTTCAGGAAATAGTTATGTAATAACAGTGGTTTACCAGACCACGAGTGACCGTGCTCACCCCTTTGCCGAAGGTTAAGTAAATTCAAGTTTTAGTTTAAGTGAAAGTGCAAGAGTTAGTGACTTCAAAGATTAGGGTGTATGTGTGGTCTCCAGGGCTTTGAAGGCTATGCTCCCGACGAAGTTTCTGAGGTGGAAGATTGTGGCGTAGAATAGGTTTTGGTTTTGTTGGATTGCGTGGTAACGGAAGTAATAGAGTTGAAGTGGAAGGATGAGTCGTCAGTACGGTCAGAGTGATGAAAATACAAGCTGATATCATCTGGTAAAAAGGGAAATGGTATCAGTTTGTAAAAATGGAAATTAAATTTGCCAGTGCATTTATGACGTGAAAAAACAGGGAAAATTTGGAAATTAGTTTGAAATAAATTAATTTAAATTGAAATGAATTGATTTTGTCTTGTATTTTACTATTTAAATAGTTCCTCGATTTAATTATATAACTTTCATAAAAACTGATATAACTACACTGAGTCACAGGCTTGACGAGATATAGCTCATCTATCTGCGCCTACAGGCACTGACAGGCGGCAAGCGTCTTTTTGCTGTTAATAACCACCCCAAGCCTCAGGTGTGTCACGCAGGGATCATACGTAATTTTTGTTAGATTACGTTTACCATTAGTAACCGCTCAAGTTTTATCGGTGGCAGTGGGAAGTATTTCAAGTAGTATTATTAATAGTAGTAATATTTTTGAAAAGTTCTAGTCAATAAGCGTAACGGACGCAACCATTGGTAACAACACTACACAGTATTGCTGTTGACATTCAAGACAACAAAAAAAATTGATTTTTCTGTTTTGGTTGGAATTTCAGTTTTGGTTGGAATTTTGATTTTGGGTGAAAATTTGAATTTTTCAAATTAACGGCTATATTCGTCCGCAAAATATCGTAAATTTTCGCGAAATGTTACCGTTAAATTTGAAAATTTGAATTTTTGTCACAAAAATGAAAAACTGTCACAAAAATGAAAATCTGACACAAAAATGAAAAACTAATTTTTGTTGTTGTCTTGAATGTCAACAGCAATATTTAGTCATACCGGCCCACCCCAAGGACAATTACCTATTTTACCTATATCACTCTAAGTGTAACGGTGAATTCAAAGTTTTGGCGGTTCGGGATATGGCGCTTAGTGACGTGTTGAGATCACTGATCTCTAATAAAGTAAAGTCTGAACCCCTCTCGTTGTCCAGTGGGTTATGAGCCATGGCAGCGCTTAGAAGACTCTGGCATTGCAACCGTGCCTGGCTGAAGGAGAAGACCATCGCTGACTGGGAGGCGACTGTCGACAAAAGGGGTTGGTGCCGCGGTCATCAAGTTCCTGTAATCAAGTTGACATACATAAAGGGAAGCTTTGGCAACCCTGTGGTTTTGGAACTTGCACTTGAATCGTCCGATACCTGTCTCCGTTTTCGTTAGGTGACCGGCGCGAGTCAGGAGAAGAGGACTGAAACCCCTGCCCTATACCTAGCCCTTGCCCTTTCCATTAACCAGCCCTAGCGCTATAAAAACCTTAAGCAAAGTGTGAGCACGGTCACTCGGACTCGTGGTCCGGTAAACCCCTGTCATTAAATAACTATTTTTGAAAGTTTTTGAAAGTGAAAATTAATGATAGATCAATACGAGAGGCGAGAATGTCTTCGTGTCCCAGAGAGTCACAATTTTCTTCTTCTTCTTCTTCTTCTTCTTCTTCTTCTTCTTCTTCTTCTTCTTCTTCTTCTTCTTCTTCTTCTTCCTCTTCTTCCTCTTCTTCTTCTAATTCTTCTTCTTCTTCTTCCTCTGCTTCTTCTTGCCCACCTTGTCTTCTCATCTTTCTTTCTCCTGCTTCTTCTTCTTCCTCTTGCTCTTCTTCTTGCCCGCCTTGTCTTTGCTCTTCGTCTGCACCGGCCCGTCACCCGACGAAACGTCTACCGTTACGGCGGTTTCTCCCGGCCCGGAGCTGGTAACGGTTTCTGTTACTGGCTGAGTCGGGGATACAACGATGGCTGGGTCCGAAAGCGAAGTTGCTGGTGCGGTTATTGGACCTAGCAGAACAACGTTAATATAATAGCAGCAGCAGCAGCAGCAACAACAACAACAACAACAGCAACAACAACAACAACAACAACAACAACAACAACATTCAAACGATCGATGTTCAATCCATGTTCAATCAATCAATCAATCAATCAATCAATCAATCAATCAATCAATCAATCAAATCAATAACAACAAACTAGCGAGAGGGCTTGGTGTAGCAGGTAACCAGGGGAGGCAGATGTCGGCAGCCCTTTCTTGTATTATTATTATCACTGAAAGGTGGTGAAGGGGGTGGGGGGTTTGGGGCGAGGGGCGAAATGAAAATTGTGTACCCCCCCCCCCCCCCCACCCACACACACACACGCACACACACACACACACACCGCATTTTCGCACCCCTGTCCCTATAAATCATGGTTTGCGGGAACCAGGAGGAGTTGGGAGCTCATATTTGCAGGGTGGTTAGCCCCAGACTCGATGTTGATGTTGATATGATTTCTTTGGAATTCACGCAAATATTTGCGTTAGGGGAGTGTCCTGAATGCAAAATTTCCTTGTTTTTTTTCGCACCCCTGTCGCTGTAAATCATGGTTTGTATGAACCAGGAGGAGTTGGGAGCTCATACTGGCAGAGTAGCTAGCCCCAGACTCGATCTTGATGCCGGCTATAATTTTTTTGGAATTCACGCAAACATTTGCGTTGGGGGAGTGTCCTGAATGCCAAAATTCGTTGTTTTTTAGGCCTTTTTTTGCACCACCCATCCCTATAAATCAGGGTTTGTGGGAACCAGGAGTTGGTAGCTCTTATTGAGCTCATATTGGCAGGATGGCTAGCCCCACACTCGATGTTGATGCTGATATAATTTTTTTGGAATTCACGCAAATATTTGCGTTAGGGGAGTGTCCTGAATGCCAAATTTCCTTGTTTTTTAGCAGCACTTGCCGGTGCCTCCGGGAATTGAACGTACCCTGTCGACGGGGCAGGGGGGTCCGGGGGGCCCTCCTCCCCCCGGAAACCCCAGCCCGGCGATTGTACGTACCCGTTTTGGTCGCGGGTGGCACCCACACCAGAAAATTGAGGCTTTGTCCCACCAGCCGCCCTTGAACGTACCCTGTCGACGGGGCAGGGGGGTCCCGGGGCACCTCCCCCCGGGAACCCCAGCCCCGGCAATTGTACGTACCCGTTTTGGTCGCGGGTGGCACCCACACCAGAAAATTAAGGTCTTGTGCCACCAGGCGCCGTTTGCGCACACCAGAGGGAGTTAGCGGCTGATATTTGGTGTATCTGACACTTCTTGATGAGCTCTCTTCGAAAACATAAAAATTGTGGCGCCGCGTGGGCTACACACCGGGAAATTTGAGGTTTTGCGCCACCAGACGCCGTTTGCGCACACCAGAGGGAGTTTGAGGCTGATGTTTGGTGTACCCGACACCTCTCGGTGCGCTCTCTTCGGAGATAAAAAATTTTGGTGGCGGGTGGCACAAAAACCAGATATGTTAGGTTTTTGTGCCAGCAGAGCTTACACTTGCGTTCGGATGGTACCTCCGGCAATTGAACGTACCCTGTCGACGGGAAAGGGGGGGTCCGGGGGGCTCTTCCCCGGGAACCTCAGCCCGAGGGGGGGGGGGGGGGGGGGGCGCGGACCGCGCACCGCAAACAATCCTTTCAGGTGTTGGCGCAGCCCCTAGTTATTATTATTCTTATTCTTATTCTTATTCTTATTATTATTATTATTATTATGGACACCGTGATAGCCCAGTGGTCAAGTTCTACCATCTGGGCCCTGTCGCCAGTTCGATTCCCGTCGGTGCCACCAAAATTTTCATTGAACATACCGGTCCGTCTGGAAGTGTTGGAACTGCCCGTGCGGGGGTGTCATTAGAGCCTATCGTCAATTCTTCGTACTCCCCTCACGGGTGAGACGATGGAGGCGCATGTGCAGATTTGCATCAGCCATTGACAGAGAAGCACTATTATTATTATTATTATTATTATTATCATTATTATTATTATTATTATTATTATTATTATTATTATTTTAGACACCGTGATAGCCCAGTGGTCAAGTTCTACCATCTGGGCCCTGTCGCCAGTTCGATTCCCGTCGGTGCCACCAGTATTTTCATTGAACGTAACGATCCATCTGGACCAGTATTTTCATTGAACATACCGGCCCGTCTGGAAGTGTTGGAACTGCCCTTGCGGGGGTGTCATTAGAGCTTATCGTCAATTCTTCGTACTCCCCTCACGGGTGAGACGATGGAGGCGCATGTGCAGAAATGCATCAGCCATTGACAGAGAAGCACTATTATTATTATTATTATTATTATTATTATTATTATTATTATTATTATTA